>VDFB02281492.1:987287369-987337135 GCA_007258455.2 Sequoia sempervirens
CCACATCACTTTGCTATATTCCTTCTTATTATGTAACATCCTGCTTAATCTCAACTAGGGGAATAACAATGATTTTTTATTTTCTTACCTATCCTCCTAGAACTGCTAGAGGCTTCAATTTTAGACCCATCCTCTAGGCTTGATCTGTTAAGGTCCTTTGGGCTTCATAGAAGCACTTTTGCATAATGAATAGCTTCATCCTCAGTCACATCAAAATTTAACTCATAAATCCAAACACGTCTAGGATCAATCGCTTCCATGAAGCAAAAGTTAGTAGAGACAAGGAAATTAATGTCTCTAGAGTACGTTTCCACCACACTCTTGGATATTCTTACTCTTTCATTCATTCTCATCTAGAACTTTCCAAAGAATGCTGCAAGAGAATCCTCTTGAGCATTTGATCCACTAGGATTTCCAATAAGATTTTTTTATCTAATGTGCAATTGGTTTTGTATTTGACCATTCTACTTTTCTAATTATTGGTGATTCCTTCATGAAGTAGAAAAGTAAATAGACTATCAACATACCATACTTGAATGTATGCTTTTGTTTCCTTTTGATTTCCTTCAATTTTTTTTTTTTTTTTTGTCAAAGTAACTCCCAAATATCATAATGAGCACCATTTTCAATCATGTTAAGTGTAATGTGAGAAATAGTAGTAGAGAATGTATAGCCATTGTTAGGTAGGTAGATTTTATGTCCAACAAGCATTGCAACATACCAGATATCCAAGATTTCTAAATGTACTTGGGGTGGGTTCCTTTCCTTTGAGAGTTGTGTTAGTGTTAATGGGGATATTTCCTAACTATTTAATAGTGAGGACCTATTCAAATCATTAATAAGTTTACTTAGGAGTTAGTTTCGTAGGTGGCATTCAAGAAACTAGTATTTAATGGGGTCATGTCTCATTAATTAGTATGTAGTTATCTAGGAATTTAATATTTTTCTCATGCATTTAAAATTATACATTAGGAAATTAATGTTTGCAACTAAGGTTGTTATCCAACATCCTCTCACCTTGCCCATATAAGAAAGGCTCTTGTGTGTATGTGCATGATCATCATATAAAAAAAGGCCCTTAAGTGGCAATGAAAAATCAAAACAATTAGAGTTAGGAAACTTTACGTAAAAAATTGAATAAGTTATCTATATTATTTCTAAAATATGTAAGAATAGAATCTGTAGAAAATGTAGTTTCTTAACTACTAGGTTTTAAAATATATTTCATGAAAATTTGAAATTTCGTACATTGCATTACTTAAATTTCGGGGGAAAAAATAAGAAGAAGTAGGTCTTTGTCGCGACCCACCTAACCATAATAAAATGATAATATTTTGGTATATTTTATATTAAGTGAAGGACTCATGTCTTTACGATGTGATCATATTTTTGTAATTTTTTCCAAGTAAATAATTAATTATGAAGTTTTTATTACAACTTTTAAAAAATATAAAAACTTGTATGTCTAACCACCTTAACTTGGTCAAAAATTCATGAAATTAAATTTATTTTTTAATCCTATAGTATACAAAGCATAGAATGTGACACATATAATTTTGGATTCAAAAAATGTGATACTGTTTGAAAGCTATATATGTTTTTCAATTAGCCTATCAATCAGCACTTTAGTCGTAATTCAAATAGAAAATGAATAATAATTATTTATTAAATTCAAAGTAAAGCATAATTTATATTGTTAGAAAGCTAAGAATATCCTTTGAAAACCCTTTTTGTTTTATCAATTTTGGGTAAAAAAAAGTCATCAGCCACATACCCTACACATACCCATCATATCACCACTTTTTGGCCCATCATGATCCTGCACATACCCTTGTATATTTCTAAATCATCTCAATTCATTCAAGATTATCATTTGATCATATTGTATTCTTGCTCATGTTTCAACACTTCTTTATTCATCTAGCTCGTATTCTTCTTGGATGATCCCTTGAAGTGTGTGTAGCTTCAAGCGGGTTATTGTTGATTCATAATTCCAACATGGTATCAAAGCTTAGGCCATTGAAGATTCATCTCATATCAGGAAGTTGAGGTAAGGAGACTATCATAGGTTGAAGGGTTTTTGTGGAGGGCTAGATGTTCACATCTGGGAGGCAACTAATTTTTGAGGCACTTTAGGTCAGATCTAACCCATTCATTGTGTTGAGAAGGTCTGAAAACCTAAGGAATGCCTACCCATTCATCAAAATTCAACTTTGTCATCTAGAGGCCATCAGAGGTTTTTTGCAACTATATTGAGGGAAAAGGTATAGATCATAAAAGTGTTCGAGAAAAATATCCCTCCCATTGAAAAAGAAAAGAATCATTCCTCTAGTCGCATTCATCTATTTCCAGGTTAAAAAATTTCAATTTGGGCTATAAATTTTTACAATAGTCAACAAAAATATTTTTTATAGTTTGGCAAAAAAAAAATTATTCGAGGCCTATATATTTCATTGTCAGCAATATGAAAATTTATTGTGGCATGATTTATTATTATCTGTGGGTTTCATTTATTTTTGGTGGTTAGTGAAATATTTAAAGTCAGAATATCCTTTTTTTAAATTCAATTACCAATGGGAAATATTAAATTTTATTATTTGGTGTTATATTTATAACAGATGAAAAGAAAATTTTTGGTGGTTGTGTTTATTTGGAGCAAATTAAATTCTCTGGCGATTTTTTTGGTACCTAACCACATTCATTATAGGCTACATGAAGATCCTTTGTAGACTATGTTCACTATTGTTGGTTGACGACATATATTGGTGTGTCAACTGATGCGAAGAGTTTCTAGAATCAATCCAAATATTCCTAATAAATGCTAAGAAATGATTTTTTTAATTTAATATATCTTCAAAAAATATAAATATGGATTCAAAGAAAAAATAATTGTTCATCCAATAAAGTGTCATGAGGCAATCTTGTAGCACCAAGAAACATAAGTTAGCAAAAAGAAAAAATAATGGAAAAGAAGTGAAACCAAAACAAAGTATGAGAAACATAAGCTATATACACAAAAAAATTCTCAAACAATACTACCCTTTTACACTAAGATAATTGAGAAAGAAAATGTCCAAATTTCTCTTACTCAACTTATTTAAAGCATTAAAAAATATTGTTGGATTATTTGGTTAAAGAGGAACATAGGGACATCCTTCAACTAAAAAATTAGGGAAAAAAATTGGTGTACCTTTTCATAACATGCCACATTTGACTTTTACCAAAATTATCAAGTTATTTTCTTGTGGGTTCTCCACCTCCAACTAGTCTAGGTCTAGCTATGTAGGATTTCCTTGCAATGTTTGCTTTGGATGTAAAGTATTGGAAAATCTCTCTTATCTAGAGTATAATTTTTAACTAACCTAAAAATTTCAAAGTGTAAAATAAGTGTTTCACTTCAAAATCATTGCAAAAAGTATTTTATAAGCCTAATTTAATTGTTTGTGAAAGTTTGAATTATATTGTAATTGAATGCACAAAATATTAAACCATAATGCCATCATCTCTTATAATGTCATCATAATGTAATTTAATTATTTTTGGAAGTTGCAAATGAGTCCTAGTCATCCTTAAAAGAAAAATTTGTAGTGTTTTAGATCTCATTCCCTCCATCTCTAGATTTCTAGGTGAAAAGAAGAAAATTAGTGGGCTCTCTTTTGCTTATAGGGTTTTGACCTAAACGGAGAAAGACCAATTTCCAACCTTTCACTCAAGAACAAACCATTGAGATTTTAACGCAAAGGAGTTTGAAATATAGCAAAGCAATTCTCTGGGGATTAAATGATGTATAATGATGGGTTCACCACCAAGTGTAAACTTGGAAAAGACAGTGAATTACAAAATGTAGTGTGATATGAAAAATGACATAGAAATGACCATGAAACAAAACAGAAAGCTACAAAACTGAAAGTGTGCACTTGGAATATGGAGAGAGATGGAATGGAGCTTTGAAATCCTGAAATTACTACATTTTAGGCTTGGTGGGACTCATTCGCCATTCTTGGTGAATCAGTCTGAGTTCTAGAAAATTGTAGTGGAGCAAGTTTCGGCAAAATAGGTATCCAAATCTACAAAGATCTCTAAAAAACTCCTATAGTGGGACTCATTCACCACTCTTGGCGAATGAGTCTAGTTTATCTTTTCTAGAAATTCAAAGTTTGGATCTACTCTTCTCGATCTGCTCAATTTGTACCTCTAGGTGTCCAAATCTGAAACCCTTTTTTTTGGGACTATAAGTGACTTTTTGTGAATATTTTGACCTTGCAAGTAGTGAGATGACTCCAACAAGTTTGAAACCTATTCTTCAATCATCTCCAAGCCATCAAAGAACCTAGATATGCAATCACACAAAGAAAGAGAACAAAAGTGTTGATTGTTAAGGAATAGGGGTTTTCCTTGGTCAAAACCCTTTTAGGTAATTAAACCAAATGGTGAAATAAGATAATGAAGCACAAACATGAGATAATGTAATTAGAACCTTGACACAATGATGGATCTTGAATGGCTACAACAATTGATGAAAAATATTTCCCTTGAATTCCTTAGAATTGATCTTGAAAGTTATCTTGATGACCTTGTAAAGACTTGAAGTGCTTAACTCTTGCTTGATTGACTTGATGACAAGAATGTATGGTGCTTGGATGAAATCAAGATTTGAAGGCTCTCTTATCTAGGAAATCCACTCACATGATCGTTAATTTGATCTCCAAGGCCGACATTGAAGACATTTAAACTTAAAACTTGATTTTTCCTGCTCAAACCTTGAAAATAGCTCAAATGGGACTCATTCTCCATTCTTGGCGAATGAGTCCCACCTGGATGAGACTCATTCACCCAAAGAGGCGAATGGGTCCCACATGGGCTATTTATCCAACTTAGATGTCAGGGAGTGAAGAAATCGGGTTTATATGTTGATTTTGTTGGGTCTACATAGGTATGTGTAGGATCATGATGGGCCAAAAAGTGGCAATATGATAGGTATTTGGCTAACAACTTTTTTTTACCCAAAATTGATGAAATCAAAATGGTTTTTAAAGGAGATTCTCAACTTTCCACTGATATAAATTATGATTTAATTTGAATTTAATAAGTAATTATTATTTATTTTCTATTCAAAATATGACTAAAGTCCTGATTGATAGGTTGATTAAAAAACATCTATAGCTTTCAAACGGTATCACATTTTTTGAATCCAATACATGTGTCACATTCTATGCTTCACATACTATAGGATTAAAAAAAGAAAAAATTAATTTCATGAATTTTTGACCAAGTTAAGGTGGTAAGACATACGAGTTTTTATATTTTTTTAAAAGTTGTAATAAAAAATTCATAATTAATTATTTACTTGGAAATAAATTACAAAAAAATATGCATCACATCGGGGCATGAGTCCTCTACTTATATCTAAAATATTATAACAAAATATTATCATTTTATTGTGGTTAAGATGGTCAGACATACACCTACTTTTTATTTTTTCCCTGAAATTTAAGTACCACTGCATTGAAATTTCAAATTTTCACCAAAAAGATTTGCTTTTTTTTAAACAAACCTACTAGTTTAGAAACTAAAATCAATTTTCTACAAATTCTATTCTTACATATTTTTTAAATAATATGGATAACTTATTCAATTTTTTACGTTAAGTTGCCTAACTCTAATTTTTCTGAATTTTTTGCCACTTAAGGGCCAGTTTTTTCCATGATGATCCTGCACATACCCATTTAATCAAAATATTCCTTGGGGTGCACAATATGGGGTCATAAGGGCCTTGTAATGGTGATATAAAGGTCATAAATGAAATACACTCCAAAATCCAATGTGAAAGTGTAAATAAATACACTTTACAACACTAAATTAAGGAAAATTTGAGTCTATTTAGCTTAGAAGGACCCTAAATCCCATGTGAATGTGTAAAAAACATTACAACACTAGATTACGTCCACTTGATTTAAAAGCATCTTAAATTTAATGTGAATATGTAAGTAAATACATTTTACAACATTAAATTAGGGTAAAGTTAAGTTAATTTAGCTTAAAAAGGGCCCAAAACCTAATGTGGATGTGTAAAACACCTCACAACAGTAGACCAAGATGACCTTAAATCCAATTTATCATTAATTATTCCCATATCAAGCAAGGTACACATTTTTCTACACTACATTTAGCCCCTAGTTTAGTGAGAGGATGAACTTGATTCAAACTCACACTAAAGTATACATTTAAGACGGGTCCGATCGTACCAATGCAGATGGTCTAGGATAAAAAAGATGAAGGAGGTGGTCAAGCACTCAAGATCCAAGATCCTAAGTCAAACTGACATAAGCACAAAATGACATGCACAAATTGAATGATATGCAACAAAACAAGATATGTGATCATGCAATGATATTAACTATAAGAAAGAAGGAAAAAAAAAAAGTAAAAATAGAAAGGTGGATCAATCTTTGACTGTTTGTCCAACACGATGTGGATCAAATCTAGGTTGTTTTTCCAAAATAGCATACTCACTATGAGGTGATGAAAATATTGGCTGCTTTTCAAGTGAGAAGTCTTAAAAGGTGAGAAACATACATTCATGGTTGGTATGCACTCACACACATGCAAGTGGCTATGGGGAAAGTCATTTCTCATATTGGGCTTCTTGCTCAAACCATACCAAAGTTATACCTCTTGATAACTTTAATAAGATGCCACACAAAAATGATCTTCGAGCTCCATGAAGCAAGCAAAACTTTGTATGCTTGAAACTGATAAACATTGTAAATGAAAAATAGTGTAAGGTATGTTGAAAGAGATTTTCCTTAGTTTGTACAAGGTCTCATCTTAGGGAAAATTGTGCTTAATGTCTCCAAGAGAGGAAAAATGCAAGGTCTCATCTTAGGGAACATTGTTCTTAATGTTTCCAAGAGAGAAAAAATGCAAGGAAATATCATGCTCTCGGAGGAAATCAAACCCATTGACACCACCAAGAAAGGAACGCATCATAGGAAGAAAGAAAATTGCATGATAAAACATGATGAGTGTCGATATATCCCCCCACTTTAAAGTGGTTGCTAACACCATTGCTGTGAGAAATTGCTTTAAAGTAGAAGAAGATATCTGAGCTTATTTGGAAATCCTTATGCCAAGTCATACATTTCCAATATTCTATGTCATGAAAAGGATAGTATGTCACATGCAAGCCAACTTAAGGCATGCCATCCAGATCTCAAGCTTGCTCTTATATGTTCATGAAAGGTGATCAACTAGCCAAAAGAGGCAACAAAAAGTGACATACGAGGGCAAGGCTAACTAACCCCTTGCCGCCACTTAGTGCAAGACAAGGGTGAGTCAAATAGAATGAAAGCATGTATTAGTTAGAGGAATTAGGTGCTTCAATACAAGGAAGAGCACAACACTCCTTGAGATGTTGAATTTTGTTGCTTAAAGCCTTACATTTGTTAGTAGAATGACCATGAACTCTATGATATGCACAAAATGAATTCTTGTAGTAAAATTTCTTTCATGTTCTTGGAGGAAGCGATATCAAGTGATATTGAAGGAGTCTTGACAAGATGCCCTCTTGATCAATGGTAGAATGTGTGCCTGTAGTTTGCAACAAAGATATTTCTTGCTTAGTATTAGTTTTCCTATCTACGCAAGACTCTACAGATTGTGAGATTTTGTTTTCTCCTTTATATGAGGGTGTAAAGTCTAACAAATTCAAATCATTACTGTTTTGAATGATGAAATTGACATTAAGTGAATATTTCCTTGTTTCTTATGTCTCTTTCAAGGAATCTTTTGTAATAGTGTTGATATTAAGAGAAGGCTTGTTTGACGGGTTGCTTTCTATGAAAGGACAATAACCAAGACCATGAGTTGTTTCTTGCATGTTAGGCTCTATAGGGACACCGATACATTGTTCTCTAGCACCACATGTTTTTCCATTGTAGCCGAGTTGTTTCATCATTTCATAACCTTTTCCATTAAGATTCTTCATCTCTTTTGGATACAGTGGTTGTTCATTATTAAGTTCGTCAAAGTTTGTTGTGTAATTTTATTTTTCCTCTAAAGTGGTTGCAAGGTGGATGCTTTTGAAGAGGATTCCAAGTTTTGTGTTGACATTACAACTTTTTCCTTTTCACGCTTCTTTAGCATGATCTTCGATTACCCATCAAAGCTAGGTGTGAAGTCCAAAGGACCCCAATCATTGTCTAGTAGCTTCATGACTTGCTTGATATGTTATTCTTTATCTTTTCGTTGCACAAGCTCCACTTTTGTAGTTGGTTTTAATGTGGTGAAAGGATTCTCCTTGTTTTTCTCAATATTTAAACAACTATTTGGGTTAGGGTCTACTTTGAGTATGTACACTTTGTTATTGTAGATATACTTCATTTTATGATAAAGAGTAGAAGTTTCCCCATTCATTGCATGAATTCACAGTCAACCTAAGAGAAGATTATATGAGAGATCATGTGGAATAACATGGATTAGTGTTTCTAATGTGGCCTTCGCAACTTGTTAGTAAATAGATTGTCCTTCTTTAAATAGTCAAATAAATGATTCAAATATGCCCAAAAATGAAGAAAAATCAGTTACCAATAGCTCTGGAGATCGCAATTGAATTAGCAATCTTCCTCTAAATTTTAGAGGTACAACTCCCTCTTATGATCTTCAACGAATTAGAAAAACTAAAAAAAATACTAAGATCACCCACTTCACATCCATGAATGATAAAAATGGTATAGATATGATAAATGAGCATAAAATGAATAGAATGTAAATTAGATGATGCAAAGATCACCCACTTCACATCCATGAATGATAAGGAGGAAAGAAAATAATTGAAAAAAACAAAACTCAAAGATTCGACAATGAACACATCCTCAATCTGATGTAATAGAGAAAATATAAATGAATAATTGTGAACTCGCAAAGGAAATCAACAATTATAGAGAAGACAATGAGCATAAAGATTCATAATGTCTCCTTTATTCCTTGAATATAAAAGAGAGCTCAAATCTTGACTATATCTCCCTGTACAAAGATTAAGTTTAGTAAATAATCCCTTTCCCCAGATGAATAATAAAATGATTTGATAACTATCTCTACCCCAGCCCTCACAAAGTATCATAGCCAAAAGATCCCCTTCTTTTCGAAGTTTTTCAATAAATAAAATCTCAAAGTCTTTTCAGTTTCTCCCGTAAAAAATCAGTTATAAAAGAAAGGTCTTTTCTTTTTAAATTTAGAAATATTTCTTTTTCCTCTTTAACCATTTTAGAATATTCCTTTATGAACTTGTTTAGGCTCATGACCTTTCAAATTCTTCACCACAACTCAATTCTCAAAGTTTTCTTTTGCCTAGAAGTAATAAATACTGTGGTTGGCACATTTTCTATAATTCAAATCATTTCCACTATCTTCAAGTTCTAGAAGACATCAAGAGTCCCCTTTTGTACATCAATTGATCAATTCTCGAACTTTAACTTATATAGTTACTCCTTTCTCCTTCAGAAACCAAGAATTTTCTTATGAGAATACATTGTGTAATCGGCATGCATACCTAACCGGGAACTTTATGTCAAAGCACATTTTGTTGTGGTTTCATGGCAGTTGTAAATACATCCTAATTCACATCGTCATTGTACAAGATTTCTGCAAGCTGTCGATAAATGATACATTTAAAGAAATAAGCTTTCTTAGTTTCATTGTATTCTCCCTTCTAAAGATATAGACCCTTTGTCAATCAATGAAAACCAACTCACAAAATCTTTCTCAAAGAGATTTGAATGCTATTGATTGTCTTCAGACTCAGATTTAATCGATGCCCTATTTGCTATTGATGCTTGATAAAGTGCCATCTCATCATCAATGATGATTCACTTTTCAAAAAAAATTTGGGGAAAACTCCATATCCTCCCCTTCATAGCTCAATACTGTTCATTGGAATAGGTGTCATGTTGCTAAAAAAAGGACCAAAACCTGAGCTAGTTTGATAACCTTGATAGATATTTTTCATATTCTTGGATCTTTGTATTTGTGAGTACAAGCATGTTCTCTTATCTGCATTGCAAAACTCAACTCATTCATGCTCATACGATTGACAATATCAAAAATCATTACTTTGCAGTAAAGTAACACAATGTTGTCCATGTCCTTTTATCCATGTCATTCTCTACAAAATTTAAGAGCGCCTCTTTATCACTAACACAGTTTTCTTGAGTTAGGCATTTAATCGTAGGTCCTTTATGACAAATATCTCATTGATGGGAGAATCATTGTCTTTCTTCCTCAAACCAATTGAGCATATTGTGCAATGGAAGGTATCACTCAACACTTTCTTTGAGTCCTTTGCAACGTCTAAAAGCGTCACATTCTTATTCACCAAATGTGCCCATCGATTAACCCATCAATGGCTGTGATGAGATATTCATATCGAGAATAGTCAGAAATCCTAGATTACAAACACCTTTAATAGTACCTTCATACATTTTCCTATTTATTCTTTGCGGTGTTTTCAGTGCTTTCTTTAACTCAGCGAGAAGTTTCATAATTCTGCGAAATTATCGCTATACATGTAGGCAGGCTTTTTAATGTTTCTAATAACTTAGCGGGTGATGTTTTTAATGGTTCAGAAAACTTATTAAATTACCACTCAAAGAGTTTTACTAGCAATATAAGGCACGGGGTCTCCATTTGCAATGTCAAAAAATTTGAAACTTGTACTACTTGCCATTGACCCAAAAATTTGAAACTTGTACTAAATGCCATTGACCCTTTTATAACGCAAGCCCCTTTGTCAGCTTGACAATCTTTGAGAATGAATAGAGAAAGACAATATCATTAATTTTTCCTAGTTTCATATTTGCAAACCAAAATCAAAATGTCCGTAAACTTAAAGCAATTAAGTGCGCAAAGAGACTGGTGTGTTTCTCTCGAAATAGTTCTCGGAAGTTTATTTATCTAACTATGACATTGACACCATATTGAAAACTCTATCATGTCGCTATGATAATGATTCACTATCTTTGGAAGAATGTGATCGAGTATTGATATTAGCAAAGATTCCATCTCTTTTTACCCGCAGTCAATATAATGGTATGAAGTCATTGCTAAACCAAGCCTTTCCTCGATTCTTGAGTAGATCGAATAAATTCTATGTCTTCAACATTGTGAACTTATAATTGAAACTAATTATCGTTAGCTTTGGCATTGATTACATGACCAAACCACATGAATTATTTAATAAACATCATCATAGAAGATGCCGCCAAGGATCTACAAATCATCATGAAGGGCCGAATAACTTTGTGTAGATCTTTTGTTTGTTTCAATATCCACAACTAGCTCTTTCTTTAAGTACCTACGAGACCATGAATTCAAGAGTGTTCATCTATACTCATGCCTAGCTCTAAAGTCACTCAAAAACTTGGTGAAGCTCGATTTAGGAAATTGGTTGCAATCTGAGCTTTTTAATCATGGACCTGAGAAAATTCTCCTCTTTTCATTATGTTGGTATGAGTGTTTAACAGAGTACAAGCCATACTTGATAATGATACTCCTTCAATGATATTGTTTTGGGGTTTTATCTTATGGAGCTGGCATTCAATGGTGATTACACAAACCACAAAAATGTTGACAAGACTTCCTTCTACAGAAGCTTTGGGGAATACAAAGCCATTACCAATCAAAAGATTGTTTGACACTTGAGCATAAATTATTCAAGATTCTAATTATTGTCATTGCTATCCCAAGATATTGCATCAAATAAATTGATCTGGCTTATATAAGAATCTGTATCACCTTTCAAAATGATAGTCTGCATCTTCCAAAGAATCCCTTTTGCAAAATCCTTAAATGCAATGTTGCAACCATGGATTTGTAGATACACTATTTTGAGGAGCTAGAGACATGGGAAAAGTTCAAAATTTTCAATGACCAAAAATGAGGCTATCAGTGGCTCTATTTCGAGAATGCATTTTCTATGGAAATGTAGAGAACTCCTAAATTTCTAGGAAAGATCAGTGCCTTGTCCATTGGGCAGCAGATTCAAGAGAGAGAGGAAAGGAGAACACAACCCAAAAATGGAACCAAACCAAAAGACCTGAAAAAGAAAATGAAACCTAAGACACCTACACACCTGGACAAGGTCCAATACTCCAAATTTTTCCATCATAAATTTTTGAATTCTCTTCAACCTCAAGATGCCCGCCCTATATAGCATTGATTATGTTGTCCTGAACCATCTTGAAAAGATTAGAAATTTCCATTACTTCTTCCCTATGACTGTTGTTAATTGCAAGATCCAGATTTGTGGCATGAGAGAAAACCAATAAACTATAGAATGGTGTCTCAATTTTTGATTGCAAACAATAATAATTAGAGCTTTCTAAAGAAATGGATGCATTATTGTTAATGTTTTTTCATTGAGGTCATCATGTCTAAAATACTCTTTAATATCCTTATCCACCTTAGGACATAGAACAACCTAATCTAGCATAGGATCTTCCTTAACTGAAAAAGATTCATCCTTCTTGAATACAATCAAATCTGAAAACTCCCTATCCACAAATAAAGAGGTAGCTAGGTCAATAACTGGAGTTACCACAAGCGAGTCCTCCTCTTCAACAGATGATAAAAATTGAAGTATAATTTTCTCTTCACAGAGAGAATCATCATTCACAATTAATTCTTGAGACTACAACATTTTATCAGCTTGACCATTGTTTCACTTTTCATTAATCTCAAAAATTCCTTCATATTTTGAATTGTCATCAACAGAGTATGCATTTGTTTCAATTTTAACACAAACTTCATTCGTTGAATCATCTTTAAATGATATGGTTGCATCTTCAAAATGAAATGATTCAAAAACACCTTCACTACTAACATTTGGTTGTAGAAAAACCTTTTTATCATCCTTGTCATGAAACTCAAAAGTTACATACTTTGGCTATGTGTCAATCTGAAAATTCTCATCTCCACACTTTTTAGAAGCAAGCTGATTTTCAATAGTTTCAAAATTGGAATTTTTTAATTCTAGTGAAGAAGAGAACCTCAATGAATCATTATTATCTACATTAATTGTAGTACTTGCAAATTTTTCAACATTCCCTTGATTATGATTATTTTCTTCTAGAGGTGTTGTATCTTCATGAGGCTTAATCATCATTTATATTACATATTGTGTATCCAAAAATGAAAAATTATAAGAATAGAAAATACCAAAGGCACCTGGAGCATCATCATCATCAATTTGAAATTCTTCTTTAAGTCGCATGACTTTTCATGTGATTGCTTGTAGCAAACTCAATCCTTCTTCGAGTTCTTTGAGTTTGAAAAATCTAGCTTGAAGAATCCTCAACAATAGTGATGATTTGTAGTCATATTTTATACTTAACCCGGTTCTTATAGCTTCGATAATGCTCTCTTTGCAATGATCCCAAAATTCATGAATTAATTTTTCATCTGTTGCAAGAATTTCTTTGACAGTGTGCACGAGTCTTCTCCCATTTCTTTGATTTTTCTTATTTTGCATCATAATGTCTTCGAATTTCAAACAGAGTCGCCAATCTCCATGCACATGGAGATATCATTAAAAATATGAGGAAAGAAAGCACTAATATTTTGATTTGATTCCCCAACAAGTTCACCAAATTTTTTTTAGCAAACAGATTGTCCTTCTTTAAATAATTAGATAAATGACTCAAATATGCCCAACAACAAAGAACAATTAGTTACCAATAGCTCCAGAGATCATTAATTCAATAGCAATCTTCAGAACTATTGGTAACTGATTTTTCTTCATTATTGGGCATATTTGAGTCATTTATCTGATAATTTAAATAACGAAAATTTGTTTGCTAACACAACTATAATAGGAAAAGTGATCACACCAAGCGGTTGTTTTCCTACATTCTTAAATCCTTTAATAGATAAAGAGTTAGGTTGAATGTTTGATTTATCCAAACCAAGCCTATCCAAAAGGGTTACACTACATACATTAAGGGTTGAGCCATTGTCAACGAGGGTTCTCTTTATCTCTTTTCTTTTGTATTGAGATATTATTATGAAAACTTCATTTTGTTTTTGCATTTCCAAAGGGGGGAGTTCACTTTGGTGGAAAATAATGTCAGCGTTTATTCCTTGAATCATGGATCTATGTCATTTGGTTGTGCATTAGAAGGGAGAGGAACTTGTTGCAAGGGTGCTTGAAGCATAGTTTGATAATTAGGTTAATTCTGAATTAGATCCCATAGGGATATCTTTGTAGGAGTTTTTTCAAGTTGTTCAATAGGATTGTACTCCTTTTACACTTTTTGGAGATAAACGAGGAGGACATGGTAAGATGGGGTTAGGAAATGAGTGGGATGTTAGAGGTGTTTCTCTTGGTTGTGGATTGTTCCTAGTGTTATATGTATTAGAAAGGGTATTATGACTTAGCTATTGTGATACATTATTCTTAGGTGGGTAAAGGATGAGTTTAGGTTTGTTTTGAGTTTTTGGTTTGTGTGAAGGGGATTAAAGGATTAGAGGATTCTTAGGATGTGTAGGAGGTCCATTAATCAAAGGGGATCTAACAGAAACTTGTGCATTCATAGGCTCAGCAGTCTTGGTTTGATGTATCTCTAATAAAGGGCAATCTAGAATCACATGTTTTTCATCACCTAAGGAAGCCACCTTACTATTATTGTCAGTTTCTTGCACCATGATATTCTCCATAGGAGGATAGCTATTGGGAGAACTACAAACCAAATGTTCTTGGCATTCAAGGATTGGTTCTTCCAAAATGACTCCATCGCAAGTAAGTGAGTTATCAATGGTTGAATTGTCTTGTTTATCAATAGTGGGGATATTAGGAGAAGGCTCTATTTGTTTGTCCTTTTTCTTTAAGGTCTCATTTTCTTGTGCCATACTATCTACCCTACTAGGAGAGCATGTAAGATGTTGATCACATTCCATGGCTAGATTTTGTAAGGTAGCTTTTTCACAAGTAGGGAAGGCATCAAGAAAAGGACAACTATGGTTTTCATGATTATGAATGGTTAAATTATTTTGTTCAAATAGGTCTTTCCAAATGTTATGGACATTAGGAAGAAGAGAGATAAGGTTATCATTTTCAATCCACATGTCCTCTTGAAAATGTGATTTTCATGAATGTTCACGATTGTATCCTCTATTACTAAAGCATTATTACAAGTAGTGCGGGTATTGAGAGATGGATTTGGGATAAGAAAAGTCGTGGCTATGAACTCATCTTCTTGTGAAATAGTATATATTCCCAAGGGGGGTAAGGAGAGGGACAATCAAGACCAGGCTCATTGCTCGTATCTTCTTTCGCCAAGATACCTTCATCACTAACAAGAGAGGTATTAGGAGAAGAACAAGTCTGATTGTTATGATTGTCACTACCATCCTCGCCAATGAGCAATATAATATTAAGGATTGTATCTATGGTTTGATCCGATTTCTCTAAGATGTTCTCATAACTATGAAAGATAGCAAAAGGATGACTAACATGTTTCTTAATAACCTCATTGTTGTAATATAAATTGAACTCATAAGAGGGGATGTTGTACTTATGCAATCTAGTTTTAACCATATCAAAGCTAAATCTCTTGAAAGAAAACATGCTATCATGAAAAAATAAATAAAATAAAATGCACTGACTAAAATTGAAATGTTTAAATGCAATGTTTAGATTTGAAGCAAGGTAATTTACTAATTACACTATGCAATGATATGAAAATTGAATGTTGTGAATGCAATTTTGAAATGAATCAATGCATGAAATGGACTAATTTAAGCTAGTTTTAGTGAAATGCATGTAATAAAAAGTCAACCCAATGAAACAACTAACTGATGGCATCAAATAGAAGCTTAAAAACAAGGTTTTTAATGCTTTAAAAGGATGTTTTAGATTTGTGCTGAGACTGAATCACCCAAGGTGGCGAATGAGTCCCAATATGGATTTTTTTCAAAAAAAATAGGAATTTTCAATGGAATTTCATGCTTTGTATGTTGTATGATATGTATCCTAAGTGAAAATCCAATTTTTAAATGATTTGCAATGATTTGAGATGCAAAAATCCAGCCTATATGCACTTTCACTAATGCAAAATTTTTAAACCCTAGAATGCCAATTAACTAATGCAAACCCTAATGAAAAGTTAATGCAAGCTAAATATAGGATGACAATGGACTCCAAATCAGAAAATAATGTATTCTAAATATAGTTTCACCAAAATGAAAAGAAGAAAATTGGGGGGTGCTTTCTTTCGCTTCTAGGGTTTTTCACCTAAAAGGAGAAAGACCAATTTCCAACCTTTCACTCAAGAACAAACCCTTGAGATTTCAATACAAAGGAGATTGAAAATTGGAAAAGGGATTGTTCTAGGGATTGAGTGATGTATAATGAGGGCTTCACCACCAAGTGTAAACTTGGAAAGGACAATGGATTGCAAAACATAGTGTGATATACAAAATGGCCTACAAATGACCATGAAACAAAACAAAAAGCTACAAAACTGAAAGTGTGCATTTGGAATCTAGAGAGAGTTCGAATGGAGCTCTAAAATCCTAAAATTGCTACTTTTTAGGCTGGTGGGACTCATTTTCCATTTTTGGAAAATTAGTCCCAATTCTAGAAAACTATACCAAAGCAAGTTTTGACCAAATGGGTATTCAAATATGTAAATATCTCTTAAAAAAATCCTACAATGGGACTCATTTGCCACTCTTAATGAATGAGGGAAATTCAATTATTTTGGAAATTCAAAGTCTAGATTTTCTCTTCTCAATTTGCTTAATCTATACATCTAGGTGTTTAGATCTGAAACCCTAATTTTTGAGACTGTAAGTGACTTTTTGTGAAGATTTTGACCCTGCAAGTAGGAAGATGACTCCAACAAGTTTGAAACATATTCATCAATCATCTCCAAGCCATGAAAGCACCTAGATCTATAATCACACAAAGAAAGAGAACAAAAGTGTTGATTGTTAGGGAATAGGGGTTTGCCTTGGTCAAACCCCTTTTAGGTAATTAAACCAAATGATGAAATAAGATAATGAAGCATGAACATGTGATAATGTAATTAGAACCTTTCCATGATGATGGATCTTGAATTCCTTAGAATTGATCTTAAAAGCTATCTTAATGACCTTGTGAAGACTTGAAGTGCTTAACTCTTGCTTGCTTGACTTGATAACATGAATGCATGATTTTTGGATGAAATGATGATTTGAAGGGTCTCTTATATAGACAATCCACTCACATGACTGCTAATTTGATCCCCAGGGCTGACATTGAAGAAATTTAAACTTAAAACCCAATTTTTCCCACTCGCAACTTGAAAATAGCTCAAATGGGACTCATTCGCCCAAGGTGGAAAATGGGTCCCATAAGGGCTATTTTGCCAGCTTGGATGTCAGGGAGTGAAGAAATTAGGTTTATATGTTGATTTTGTCAGATCTTTAATGAAAATATTCCTTGGGATGCACAATATAGGGTCATAGGGGCATTTAAATGATGATATAAAGGTCATAAATGCAATAGGGTTCAAAATCGAATGTGAAAGTGTAAATAAATACACTTTACAACACTAGATTAGGTCCACTTGATTTACAAGCCTCCTAAATTTAATTTGAATATGTAAGTAAATACATTTTACAACATTAAATTGTGGTAGAGTTAAGTTAATTTAGCTTAAAAAGGACCCAAGACTTAATGTGGATGTGTAAAACACCTCACAACACTAGACCAAGGTGACCCTAAATCCAATTTATCAAGACCCTCATTGCTCGTATCTTCTTTCGCTAAGATACCTTCATCACTAACAAGAGAGGTATTAGGAGAAGAACAAGTATGATTGTTATGATTGTCACTACCATCCTCGCCAATGAGCAATATAATATTAAGGATTGTATCTATGGTTTGATCCGATTTCTCTAAGATGTTCTCATAACTATGAAAGATAGCAAAAGGATGACTAACATGTTTCTTAATAACCTCATTGTTGTAATATAAATTGAACTCATAAGAGGGGATGTTGTACTTATGCAATCTAGTTTTAACCATATCAAAGATAAATCTCTTGAAAGAAAACATGCTATCATGAAAAAGTAAATAAAATAAAATGCACTGACTAAAATTGAAATGTTTAAATGCAATTTTTAGATTTGAAGCAAGGTAATTTACTAATTACACTATGCAATGATATGAAAATTGAATGTTGTGAATGCAATTTTGAAATGAATCAATGCATGAAATGGACTAATTTAAGCTAGTTTTAGTGAAATGCATGTAATAAAAAGTCAACCCAATGAAACAACTAACCGATGGCATCAAATAGAAGCTTAAAAGCAAGGTTTTTAATGCTTTAAAAGGATGTTTTAGATTTGTGCTGAGACTGATTCACCCAAGGTGGCGAATGAGTCCCAATATGGATTTTTTTCAAAAAAAATAGGAATTTTCAATGGACTTTCATGCTTTGTATGTTGTATGATATGTATCCTAAGTGAAAATCCAATTTTTAAATGATTTGCAATGATTTGAGACGCAAAAATCCAGCCTATATGCACTTTCACTAATGCAAAATTTTTAAACCCTAGAATGCCAATTAACTAATGCAAACCCTAATGCAAAGTTAATGCAAGCTAAATATAGGATGACAATGGACTCCAAATCAGAAAAGAATGTATTATAAATATAGTTTCACCAAAATGAAAAGAAGAAAATTGGGGGGTGCTTTCTTTTGCTTCTAGGGTTTTTGGCCTAAAAGGAGAAAGACCAATTTCCAACCTTTCACTCAATAACAAACCCTTGAGAATTCAATACAAAGGAGATTGAAATTGGAAAAGGGATTGTTCTAGGGATTGAGTGATGTATAATGAGGGCCTCACCACCAAGTGTAAACTTGGAAAAGACAATGGATTGCAAAACACAATGTGATATACAAAATGGCCTACAAATGACCATGAAACAAAACAAAAAGCTACAAAACTGAAAGTGTGCATTTGGAATCTAGAGAGTTGGAATGGAGCTCTAAAATCCTAAAATTGCTTTTTAGGCTGGTGGGACTCATTTTCCATTTTTGGAAAATTAGTCCCAATTCTAGAAAACTATACCAAAGCAAGTTTTGACCAAATGGGTATTCAAATATGTAAATATCTCTTAAAAAAATCCTACAATGGGACTCATTCGCCACTCTTAATGAATGAGGGAAATTCAATTTTTTTGGAAATTCAAAGTCTAGATTTTCTCTTCTCGATTTGCTTAATCTATACATCTAGGTGTTTAGATCTGAAACCCTAATTTTTGGGACTGTAAGTGACTTTTTGTGAATATTTTGACCCTGCAAGTAGGAAGATGACTCCAACAAGTTTGAAACAAATTCATCAATCATCTCCAAGCCATAAAAGCACCTAGATCTATAATCACACAAATAAAGAGAACAAAAGTGTTGATTGTTAGGGAATAGGGGTTTGCCTTGGTCAAACCCCTTTTAGGTAATTAAACCAAATGATGAAATAAGATAATGAAGCATGAACATGTGATAATGTAATTAGAACCTTTCCGTGATGATGGATCTTGAATTGCTGTAACAATTGATGAAAATTATTTCCCTTGAATTCCTTAGAATTGATCTTAAAAGCTATCTTAATGACCTTGTGAAGACTTGAAGTGCTTAACTCTTGCTTGCTTGACCTGATGACATGAATGCATGATTTTTGGATGAAATGATGATTTGAAGGGTCTCTTATATAGACAATCCACTCACATGTCTGCTAATTTGATCCCCAAGGCTGACATTAAGAAATTTAAACTTAAAACCCAATTTTTCCCACTCGAAACTTGAAAATAGCTCAAATGGGACTCATTCACCCAAGGTGGAAAATGGGTCCCATAAGGGCTATTTTGCTAGCTTGGATGTCGAGGAGTGAAGAAATTAGGTTTATATGTTGATTTTGTCAGATCTTTAATCAAAATATGCCTTGGGATGCACAATATAGGGTCATAGGGATATTTAAATGATGATATAAAGGTCATAAATGCAATAGGGTTCAAAATCGAATGTGAAAGTGTAAATAAATACACTTTACAACACTAGATTAGGTCCACTTGATTTACAAGCCTCCTAAATTTAATGTGAATATGTAAGTAAATACATTTTACAACATTAAATTATGGCAGAGTTAAGTTAATTTAGCTTAAAAAGGACCCAAGACTTAATGGGGATGTGTAAAACACCTCACAACACTAGACCAAGGTGACCGTAAATCCAATTTATCATTAATTATTCACATATCAATCAAGGTATATTTTTTTTCTACACTATACCAGGTGCACATCTTCCTTTCTGTAGCTTTCTCTTCTGTTTCATTTAATTTTCTAGGTTATTTTGTAGTGAATAATTAGGGTTTAGTGTTGCCTCTTGCATTTCATTGTCATTTCCAAGTCTAAACTTGGTGGTGAACAACTTATTTGTTTACATTCAAGTCCTAGAATAGCCCTATTGTAAGATCTCTTTCCTTTTTGCATTGGGATCTCTAAGGTTATCCTTGAGTGGAATATCTTGGAAGTGGATGTGCTCTATGTTCTAAACCATATGATAGCACTTAATAATAACCCCATTTTGCTTGGTTCTAAGATCATTTAGAAAAAATTTAATATGACCATCAACCTCAACTTCACTAATCTCTTATTTGATTGGGGGAATCCAGACTATTCTAGGTTCCACAGCTTTAGCAATACAGAAATCAATGGAAATTAAGAATGTGATGTCATCTCTGTATTTTTCCACTAAGGCGTGAGGGATCCTTTCCCTTTCATTCATTCTTTTCTGAAATACTACAAAGAATGCAATAAGTGCCTCTTGTTAAACCTTCAAGTCATCAAGACTATGCAAATGTTCCAAAATCTGATGTGACATTGGTTTACTTTAATTCTATATGACATTACTTCTCCCTGAAAGTTCTCTCAGAAAATAAAATAACAAACTACTAGAGAACTAAACATGAATGGATATTTCTTATCCTTGGTCTGTTTTAGGTTGTCAAATAATTTATGTTGAAGCAATTCATAGAGATCATAGCCTTTACCCTTTTCCATCATCTCATAGGCAACATGGATTGTTGTAGTTGACACTAAATTTCCCTATTGGTGTAATAAATTTTGTATCCTATGACCATTTCCACATACCTTACTGCAGGGTTCTGAATAATATCCATTGTGAGAGCCCTCTTCTTTGCTTGACTGGAACAAGACTTTGAAATGCTTTGCTTCTTGAACTTTTGAATTTTCTTCAATTCACTTCTAAATTCATAAAAGTGAGTGAATTAGGCCAATTTTAGAAACTTATAATCAAATATTTTCATCCTAATTCACATTTCCTGTACAAATTAGAAAAGCTGACAAAAACTCTTCATTGTGTAGCAAGCCCTTGTTTACTCTGCAAAACTTTGTAAAAGTGTATTTTCTTCCAAAATTCTCTCCAGAAGATTTAAACTTTCAATATTTATCTCATGTCTTCGTGTTGAGCTATGGCACCTTATACGGTCAGCAAGGGGATTTTGGATTTTCTATAATTCACCCCCCTAAGCCAAAGCCTAGGTTCAGTTTTTTAGAGAGTTATTTGCATCGGAGGATGGTATAGATTCAGTTGTAGTTTTTGGTTCTTTCTTGTTCTTGGGCTCTTCTTTCTTCATCCAGATATTTCCCATTTCCTTCTTTACTTTTGTTGGATTAATCTTTGTGATTGTATTATTTCTATCTTTCAAATTATTCTTTCTTATGTTTCTATAGAATCTAGCAATATGTCTTGATTTATTGCAATTGTGACATACAATATTCCTTTTAGAGTTACTCTTTTCATTCATTATGGATCTGTATAGGTTAACCTTGTGTCCAAAACCATGACATGTAAAGCAGTAGCCATTGAAAGACTAAAAAATTCTACTATTGGTGTAAGTATTCCTCATTTGATTTCTATATTCATTTTCTCTATGTGCAAACGTTTTACAAGTATTGACTAGTAAAGGATGAAACATTCTAATTTGTTTTGCTTCTACATTCCATTGCTTTATGACCAAAGTTGTTATAAAAATAACAAATGCTATTGATAGATAAGTACCTTTGAGCATTTGGTTGTCTGATGGGAGATCTTCTTACATTGCTTCTTTGATTTTAGTACCTTCCATTGTTCTTCTTATCTCTAGTCTTCTTAGGTTCATTGATCTTTTCTACTTTTGAACTTTCACCTATCTTGAGTCCCATACCACTTTTATCTTTAGATGCTTTTTGACATGTGATCAGCTCATCAAGCATTGTAGATCTTGTCATAAAATTTTCTTCATGAACTCTTTCTTTTTCCAAATCTTCTCTTAGATTAACCACCTCTTGTTCAAGCTTCTTGCACTCATCAGTTTTTATTTTTTCCATAGTATTCAAAAATTCCTCAATTCTTTTCTTCCACTTGTATGCTTAATCTGAAAATTTCTTCATTTGCTTGTCTTAATTGTTCACTAACTTCCTTATGCTTTTCATTGAATTTCTTAATTTTTTCTCTCAATTTCCTGATGCATTCATTGGCTTCATTGGGAATTTCCTTTTGACCTTTTTTTTCACTTTGAACTCTATCAAGATCTTCAAGAGAAATTTTAAGTTCCCCATCCCTATCAAGTATGCAACCATTATTAGCCATGTGTTAAAATTCTAAGACCTTCCCTAAGTAGTTAAGCTCCTTTAGGGGAACAAACCTCTGATACCAAATGTTGAACACTTGGAATATTGAGAGGGGGGGGGGGCTATGTGCAGGATCATGATAGGCCAAAAAGTGGCAATATGATGGGTATGTGGCTGATGACTATTTTTTTACCCAAAATTGATGAAATGAAAAGGGATTTTAAAGGAGATTCTTAGCTTCCCACTAACATAAATTATGCTTTAATTTGAATTTAATAAGTAATTATTATTCATTTTCTATTCAAATTATGACTAAAATCCTGATTGATAGGTTGATTGAAAAACATCTATAGCTTTCAAATGGTATCACATTTTTTTAATCCAAAACATGCATGCATCACATTCTATGCTTCGCATACTATAGGATTAAAAAAATTGAAATTGAATTTCATGAAGTTTTGACCAAGTTAAGGTGGTTAGACATACACGCTATTATATTTTTTAAAAAGTTGTAATAAAAAATTCATAATTAATTATTTACTTGGAAAAAAATTACAAAAAAATATGCATCACATCGGGGCATGAGTCCTCTACTTATATGTAAAATATTATAAAAAATATTATCATCTTATTATGGTTAGGGTGGTCAGACAAACACCTACTTCTTATTTTTTCCCCGAAATTTAAGTACCAATCGCATTGAAATTTCAAATTTTCACAAAATAGATTTTTTTTCAAAAGAAAACCTAGTAGTTTAGAAACTACATTCAATTTTCTACATATTCTATTCTTACATATTTTTGAAATAATATAGATAACTTATTCATTTTTTTACGTCAAGTTGCCTAACTCTAATTTTTTTGAATTTTTTGCCACTTAAGGGCCTATTTTTTCCATGATGGTCCTGCACATACCCGAGGGTGAATGAGTATTCCCCAAAAACATTTAAATACCAACCATCCAATTAAGATATCATACTTAGAAATTAATAGAAATGAAAGCATAAACACCCCATAACATATGTAACACATGAACACTAAAATTTTGACATGGAAAACCCAAGATGGGAAAAACCACAATGAGGATTAGCTCACAATATAGTATGACTAGTCATAAAATATTACATAGAGGCTCACTATCTAAGTGAACTTACTATTCATAGTAAAAAGTAAGACATTAAAGGTGGATAAATAACATAGTTTTCAACTAATACAAATTGCATTTGTCGTATGTTGAATTTAGTTCCTCTAAAGCTCAAGATTTTGATCCAAACCACTTCCTCTAATAGAAAACATAAATCTTTGCTTTGAATTATATTCACATATCCTTTTCTTAATATTGTACAAAAATTCTCTTTACTACTTGCATTTGGATCACATTACTAATGTAGACACTTAAATAGCTTTGATCTATATTACACATCTAAATCTGATTATTAACATCATTTCATCATAAAAATCACCTCTGACTAACTATTTAATTAAATAATCTACATTGTTTAATTGAATTCATCATTTTCTCCTATTAATCAAATAATTAATTTTGTTGGATTAATTAATCCCATTCTTACTAATTCTCATCCCATTTAATTAAATAATGCAAATAATTTAATTAAAACCCCTACATCTTCTCGTTTGATTAAATAAATCTAATTATTTAATTAAATGTCATGTATTCTTCTAAATCCCTTAACCCTCCTAAGTTAATTAATTTTAGATTAATTAACCTTAAACCACCTGCTAATCTTCATTAGCCAATCCTCTAGCTTTTAACCCAACCAAGGTTAAATAAACCTATGGTTTATTTTACCCCACTAGCACCAAAAATTAATTTCCTCAACTTAATTAATTGCCTATTTTCCTCACAAGACAATATTCCCAAGGAATATTTTTTCCCCTTCCAACTTGCATAAGTAATTAAGTTTTACAAATTAATTAAATGGCTATTTTCCTCATAAAAGGATATTCTCATGGAATATTCCTCTATTTACTCCCCTCTTTGAATTTCCCTCCCAATCTTTAAAATCTCTTACAAAGGCTTTTAATACCTCTTACAAAGGAATTAAATGGCTCTTACAAGCCATCTTGTCTCTCACAATGGCATGTACTTTTCTTACATGCCCTTACATCCTAACCCACATTCATTAAATTCTTCCAACCATATGCCTTAACTCCCTCTTGCATCTCTATTCCCAAAATGTTCACATAAATGTGTAAGCACATATCCCCATTACTTCTCTTAGCCTTGTGACACTTGTCACAAGGCTAATGACCTTCCAATTTCTCCTGCATTGCTTAGCTTTCACCCTTCTTCTAATCCTTGCTTGTTATAAATAGAAGGAACTTCTATGGGAAATGGATGGACCTTTTCATGCAAAGTCATTATACCCATTTTTATCCATATCTACATGCATTTTCATTATCTTAGCTTGAACTTATTGTCATATCGTAAAAAATTCATTACATCTACATACAAATCTTGAAACTTATCCAACAAGGGATTGGGAAAGGGTTATATTCCACATCAATCTGACACCAATCCCCCTATGGGATGAGGTTTTGAGTACTTAGATAGGATTTCATGCATGCTTTGTTTAATAGTCATGCTTTTGTGTTCATTTTTTCTTTGCTTTGTATCTCCAATTCTTTCATAGAGAATGTGATTTAACCTACTAATATGACTTTCTTGTGTGGTTCATTCATGTTTAGCCTAGGTTTATCTCACATTCACATTTTGGCACTAGAAGGAGGGCATGAAACATGAAATTTAAAAAAATTGTTGATTTTTTTTGTGACTTGCCAATTTTTGGGATGCAACAATGCATTTGATTGGAATAGGGGCAACACATTTGTATTTCAGGAATGCTTTTGAAACATGCAATGACATGTTTTCTTATAGTGACACTCTTTTGATTTTAAATTGCTTTATGATTTTAAATATAGTGGCACTTCTCTATTTTAATTTTTTTTTCTATTTTTTAGTATAGCAAAGCAGTTAATTTTACTGACACCTTTGTGTTCTTTGGTTTCTATTGAGTGATGCCATTCACTTCACCAGAGTGATGCAATTTATTTTAATGATGCCTTTGACCTCTCTGGATTTTGACAGAGTGATATAATATTTCACTAGAGTGACAAGTTTGATTTCAACAAAGCTATTGACAAAGGAGCAAAAGAATTGACTTTAAAGATGAAAAGTATTTAATGCTTATTGTAATAGTGCTTTAGGACACATTTTCTTTAGCACACTAGTTTTCAATTGGGATCTAAAATTAACCATTGAAGTGTTGTTTTCAAATTTGGATTTAAATTGAACCCTTCACTTACTAGTCATTACAATCTTGGTTAAAATTGAACAAAACAACTTCACATTTAGTTTGGTGCTAAAAAAAATCATCATTTCTTTAAAGGATTAAAAAGAACCAGTGACTTGTGTGAATGATCTTTCTTATGTGGAATTTTAAGTGTGCATCATCTCCCCTTTCACCTCGTGCAATCTTGGGTGAAGAGAAACACTTTAAGGTTAGAAAACTTTCCTTTTTTAAGTCACCCTTAAGTGAGAACCTACTAGGAGACACATCCTACGATGGAGAACTCCTAGTGATTCTTGCAAGCACATTTACCAGCAAGATTTAAACAAAAGTGGAAAAATTGTAATGAAAGTAGCTTCAATCAGGGGCAACAACATACTACACCTAATCTATCTTTGAAAGTGGAAGGGAATGGTTTAATTCATTAAGTGGTAGGAAGATGGCAATGTCTGTATGGTGTTCTCGATTGTCATAAAAAAATTTTGTGTAGAGGCCAACCTTGTTTTTTGAAACATTCCTTAAGAATGGTGCATTAGAATTTACTTCCAAGAAGTTACTTACCAATTTTATTTTTGGTTGAGGTGTAGAGCTTAAGAGTTCATTCTTAACATGCCTCTATAATCCTCCATAAATTGCATGTAAAATCACCCCTTCGGGGCATGAGGTAAGCCCATTGTAAAAGATAAGTACCTTTTCTAGGTTGAAAAGATTATCTTTGATGATCTATCAAAACACATTACTTAGATTCAAAACAACAAAAATCAAGCATTGAATAATCATTGAAATTTAAAAAACCCTTTTGACTTGGTGTGAATACCTTTGAAAAGGCCCAATATTACTACTTTTCCCTAAGGATATCTATCTTTAGAGGCTTCTAAATATTTGAACTTATATATTAACTCACACAATTCTAAAGTAAACCTAGGGAACTATAGCTTTAGCCTCTTGATGTCCACATGTTGAGTTGTGGGATGAAAGATTTTTAAAGTTTTAGACATTTAGTTTGAAAACTTAATCAAGATATTGGATGTGGTAAAATCAATTCATTAATCAATATTAAATCAATTTAACCCCACACAAAGTGCATGTTTATCTATTGTCTTATGTTCAAATCATATGGTCTTCTAAGAAAAAAAATGATCTTTTTGGTTTGAAATACTCTTAGGGAAAAGCATGTTCTTCACTATCATGGTCTTGTAAACAAAGTCACTTTTAGGTTCATTTAGAATCAAATCAATCATTTCATCCATCCCAACACAATTATCATTTCCATCCCACACAAAAATTTAGAACTATGAAAACATCAAAATTCTAGATTTGGGTAAATCATTGAATCAAATCAAATCACTTTGTTTAGCTAGGTGTGTGGGAATGCATCCTTTTTCATACATCTAGTTAAATTAGCAATCATTTGAACAAGTATATCCTAAGTTCACAAGTCTGTCGTAGGATTCACAAGTTCATTATCCAATCAAAACATCAAACATCAAGCCCTAAGTCTAGTGGTGTCTAATGTTTCAAGGTTCATCATCCAAATCACTCACCCTATTTCCCTTCATCTCATCTTTAGTCCTAAATTATTTAGAGGTCAAAAAGGTAAAAACACAAGAAAAAAACTGGAATATAAGCTTGATTCATACATCATGAGTGATCTAATTCAACCAAACTATTAAAGCCTTACAATACCAATTGATTATCAAAACTCACATTTATAAAATTCACACATGGGATCATTATATCCTACAAACATAAATGATACAACGAATGTGAGTATTCCCAATATAAATTTTGGAACACCTTTCCCTATGGTAGATTTAAATCAAAGTCAAAACCTACAAATCTATCAACCAAATGATCAATACACAAGTCTTCAACAAAACAACATTATCCCATTAAATCAATGCATGCCAAATGTGAATATACCAAATACAAACTTGTAACCAAACATGAACATATCAAATCCACACTTGGTGAACTATGGGATAGATATGTTAGAAAATCACACCAATGTTGTTCAAAATCCAAACAATATATTGGCAACTCAATGTATTGATCCAAATCAAGGTTACCTAAATCAAAGAAATTTATTTCCCAACCAAATCAATGTTCAATACCAACCTATAATGAAAAATATTAACATCATCCCAAATCATAACATTATCCAAAATCAACTTTTACATGATCCCATACAAAAACCACAAGTGTATATTCTAAATATGCTTGACCAACAACCAAATCAACTATATCAATGGTGTCAAAATAAAAATTGAGATCAAATTTTATGACATCAAATTTCTTCATTTACCAAAATAGTTGATTCATTACACCAAGAGACATCTCCACCCCCAAAATGACACACTCTCCCATTGGTTAAACCATGTCATCAAATAATTGAGTTTTCTTTGAAACCATATCAAGAACAACATCTTCAATAAATTAAGAAGTTGGATATCAACATCAACATCTACAACAATCCCAATCACCACATCTCCAAGATCAATCACAACAAGAATCATCTCAACAAGAAAAATTGTCACAAGGTAACAAACATGAATACACTCCTTTGGGAGAGCCAATTGAATTAGCATTAAACAAACTAGTTAATACAAAACTCATCACTTTTCTAAAAATAAGTGTTCACCACTCTATCATAAACCTCTCTTGGAATAAGGGTAGAGCTCATTGTGAGTATCATAGAGAAAATATTCATAAAACATCAAACTATATTCAACTCAAAGATCTCATTCAACACCTTCTTGATCAAGGAAAAATAATTGTTGAGGACAATGGTCAAGACTCAACCACTAATGATAGTAGTGACAATCTCTCCACTTCAATTGTTGAAAACAATGATCAAGATCTATCCATCAATGAACACCTTGAAGATGTTTCTACCTCATCCAACGATCAAATTAACATACATCAAGAGTCACCTTTTCATCATGATCAAAACACATCAACAATATCCAACAATGATCCATTTCAAGAAGAATTAACATCATTTGATCCCATGATATAAATCATTGACAATATCTCTACATCACCTAATGACTTAGATGATTGTACCATAGAAAAATGGCTCTTGGACATTTTCAGGGTCTTTTAGGCATTTCTTCATGATGCTTGGTCTATTTTGCTTTGATTTATTGTTGCAATGCGACTTCTGCATTCACATTAAGTCCTAAAAATTCAAATTAAGGTGTCTTGTGAAGGTGTTGTGAAGTGTTGTAAAACATTTATATGCTTTTCTAGACTCTTTCAATTTCAATTCATCAAAAATCCACCTTTTCATCACTTATCAAGTCCTATTTTGAAGTGTTGTAAAGTGTTGTAACAAGATTTCATGTTTTTCTAGGCTCAATTTCACTATTTACACCTTTCTTATGCTTTATTTGACCCCTTTATGCACTCATAAGGATTAATTAAGTGCATTTTTGAATGTAAACCTGAAAAATAACATTAAATGTGACTTAATTCCCAACACCCACTTACAAGTCCAAGGTGGGACCCATTCACCATGGGTGGCGAATGAGTCCCTCTTGGCTCCAAATTCAAAATATTTCAAATTTTCTTTCGGGTTTTATTCAAAATTACCTTATATTGGTCTGTGATGTATTATTAGGTTAATAAGGCACAAGAGTTTATAAATAAGTGTTTTTCCATCCATTTTACACCTAATTCATTCACTAACTCATCCAAGCATTCAATCAAGCCTTTGAGCACTTTGCATCATTCAATCAAGCATCGACCAAGCATCTTGGAGCAACCATTAACATATCTTCATATTTCTTCAACAAGGTTGTGGTGAGATTAGGACATTTACATGTTGTTTATTCATCTTTCCTTGTTCATTTCATTCCATTTCTTCATTAAAGGTTTGATTACCAAAGTGGGATTTGACCAAGGAAAATCCCTTTAACCTAACCCTTAACCATTTTTCCCCTCTTGCATGTGTGTTTGCAGACTTGTGTATGCAAATTTATCAAGCAATAAGTTGTTGAAGAGTGATCAAGAAGTCAACAAAATGTTTCAAGTCAACTACAACCTACAATTTATTTTCTGCGGATTTGACTCCGTTAACCCGACAAAAAGACAAGTGCAGATCTAGTGCTATAGAATTGGTCGTTGATTTCACAGAATGTTGGGAGAGGATTAATTCACCATTAGTGGCGAATGAGTCCCACCTTAAGGTTGGAAATCTAGATTTTGTTAGATTCTAGTTCCCGACACTTAGAAACTAGTTTTGAGGACATTTTTCCAATAGCTAGATCGATTTTCCATCAGTGGCAAATGAGTCCCACTGGTAATTTTTAGTGATTTCTATCAGCATTCAGGACACTCTAGATTCTTCATTCTTTGCCTAGGTGCACTCTATTTTACCTTCTTTCAATTCTCTTTTACAATTGTTCATACTTTAGTTCATGCTTGCATATCACACTATGTTTTGAAACATTGAATATTTCTTAGGTTTTACATTCATAATCAGTCAATTACATTACTTATTGCATTTAGATCATTTCATTTAGCCTTAATAACATCATACATTTCCTAATTTGAGTAAACCACATTGATTTTAGTGGGTTTATCTCTCTCCTTTTAGGTGAAAGATCCTAAGAGTGCAAGAGTAGCCATAAACCTACATTAAAATATTTGGTTCATTTCGGTGAACCTGAGTACTGAGCACTTTATCTTTCTGATTTCCATTACATCTTGTGCATCCTAGGTTCCATTTGCATCAACATTCAATTAGGTTTTGCTTTGTTTTTGCATCCTAGGGTTTCTCATATTGCATTATTGAAAGACTCATTTAGATTTCATTCTTGCATATATAAACATCAAAAAAAATGAAAACCTCCATTTGCATCCTTAATTAGCATCTGAAAAACATAAAAATATCATAACTAGACTCATTCACCACCCTGGGTGAATCAGTCCACCTACACATTCTGAACAACATTTTCAAGCATTTTTTGGGTATTTCCTGCATTACAGTTTTATGTAGTTTCTTTTTGTTTTTCTTTCCAGATTCTCCATTTTCTACTATTTCTTGCATCTTAGTTTACTTTCATACATTTTCATCATGGAATTTTCCTTTAACAAGTTTTGGAATTCATTGAAATCCTTAGTAGACATGTCCAATTATTCCTTTGGCTATGACCTAATGACCTTGAGCTTCCACATGCTCCTTCAAATCCTCATGATTTTCCTCCTCATGATGTAGACATCATTGGAGAAGATGATGCTAGCATGAACAAGTTCTTAAATGAATGTCTTGATAACCTTGAAGACAATACAGCCTTTTACCCATCCATGAAGCCACAAGATCTTCCTATTGTTTCACCTCTTGATCACTTTGGATACTTACATCCCAAAATCAATGAAGGACCTAAGGTTCCTCCATCAAGTGGACCTAGTTCCTTTAAACAAACACATCCTCAACCATTTTATGATAAAAAGTTACAAACACATCAATCAACCTTGAGGAAACATATGGAAAAGGATTTACTATCTTAAGCAAACAAGGGTGTGACACAACAAGTGAGCATAACATTCATCAACTTCTTGAACAACAACCAAAAGAAGAAAACACAACAAGACTAGGATATCAAGAACTTCATCATGTTGATAAGCCTCCTTTTGAATATTGGAGACTTCATGATAATGGTACAGTGATCTCTGATTCTCCTCCTGACTTGAATGTCCTTCTTCCTCATGAGCAATCTGTGCCTAATCATCATGACCAAGAGAAAGACATCACCCTTGGTCCTACTTCACTACATTCAATCTCACCTATTGATAAACCTTTTCAATTACTTTTTCCTCCATCTGATAATGAAAAATCTTTGCAAATACTTCTCTGTCATAGTCTTATCACTCTCCCACCCCCTACTAGAATCAAATATGTCAAAGACAACACAAAGTATTGTTCCTGTCACCACACCCTTGGACATCACACTAATAAGTATAAATATTTACATCATATATTGGAGCATCATAAGCAAACTAGACCTACTAAATTCATCGGATAAGCACATACACCTCACCCAATCCTCTCCTCATGACATAATTGTAGAATTTTCTATTCTCACTATTTCATTATCCTTTCACATCACCCAACCCAGCTCACTCTTGCCCTACACTCAGTGGAGTGGCAAGAAGTTGTTAGCCTTATCCTTGTAATGCATTTTTCTTTGTCTCTTAACTACATAATTCATCTTCCACTTATATTACTTAAGATTGTGAATTCCATAACTTGGTTAATGGTTGACTAACATTTGCATTATTAGATCCTTTTCTTTTATGTGCATATCGTGTTCCCCCGTAAGGTGTGTTTGATGTTCTCCCTCTCTTTTTACACTTTCTCTATTTGTACCTCTCTTCTTCTATGTGTTGTGCATGGCCCTTTTTTCCTTCTTGTTTTGTGTTTTCCTTTTGGGGATGATGCAAAGCATAGAGATTCCCTATTTATCTTCCATGTTGACCCAAAAGGTCTTTTCAACTTTTCTTCCTTTTTGTTTTGTGTTTTAATTTTGGGGATGACGCAAAGCATTGAGATGCCCTATGTTTCTTCCATGTTGACCCAATCAACCCCTTTTCCTTTTTACTATGTATTTTTCTTGCGTTTTCCTTTTGGGGATAACGCAAGGCATTGAGACCAAAATGTCTCCTTCATGTTGACCCAAAAGCTTTTCCTTTTATTTCACCTTTTTTTTTCCCATTCGCTTGTGCTTCTCCTTTTGGGGACAATGTAAAGTATTGAGACCATAATGTCTCTTCCATGTTGACCCAAATCAGACCTTCTTTTTCTTTTTTTTTCACTCTCTTTGTGTCATTCTTCTAGTTCTATGTGCTTTGGGGAATGATGATAGTCCCAAGCTCTTTAATAAAAACATTACAATAATGAACATAATTACCCCAAATCCTTAGATATTTTATGTGTTCGGTGTGTTCCTTTCTAGGGGGAAATTCCCTTTCTTTCTTTTTTCTTTTTCATTTGCATGACGCAGCCTAACTCAGAAACATATGACTTGGAATAGGGGCTTTCCAAGTTGTCTCTCATGTCTTGTTTAATTTTTCCATATTTCCTTCTCTACTTTAAATTAATTACTCATAGAACGGTGTGTAGCAATTCCTTTAAAGTGGGGCGCAGACATTGGCATAATTTCATGTGCATTCTTGGTTCTTAGTGCAGCCTTGTCACTTCATATGATGTGTTTGTCACTTTTTGGATGACATTGGGTATGATGTCCTTCATAAGTGTGATATATCTTAGCATATTATATTCCACTTGGTGGTTTGATGCAATGCACTACATCCCCCTAAGTTGTGAATATTTTATTCTTTGATTGGTCTTCTCTTGGAGACATTAGACATAATGTTCCCTAAGTGTCAGACCTTACATGAACTTAACAAGACTCCTTTGAACACCTCTTTACATTTTTACATTTTACATCTTTGCCACCTTGCATAATGCAACTTGCATGTTTGTGGTACCTTCCTCTTTGTTCATGACTTCTAAGCATATGAAGCTTTGCTTGTCTCATGAAGCACGAACCGACATTTTCCCTTGTGGTGCCTTGTTAAAGTTATCAGGAGGTATAACTTTGATATGGTTGAGTAGGAAGCCCATTCAGCGGTACAACTTTCCCCATAGCCACTTATGTGTTTGTGAGTGCATACCAACTAGTGTATATTTCTCACCTTTTGGGCCTTCTCAATCAGAGAACTTCCAAGAGTTCTGTCACCCCAGAGTGAGTATGCATTTTCTTTTTCTCACAAACAGCCTAGATCAAATCCACAACTAGTTGGACAGATGATCGAAGCTTCATCCAATTCTCCCTTTTCTTCACATGTGTGTTCATTTGTTCTTATGCTTAGTTTTCCATGGGATCTTCATCCTAGGGGCTTGATCATCCCTCTTTATCATTGTAATTCCATCTTACTAGCATAAGTGCATTTGGATCTCTCTCCTTATGCATGGCTACTTTAGTGTGAGTTTGAAGCAAGTTCATCCTCTCACTAAAGTGGGGGCTAAATGTACCATAGAAAAATGGCTCTTAGACATTTTCATGGTCTTTTAAGTCTTTCTTCATGATGCTTGGTCTATTTTTCTTTGATTTATTGTTGCAATGTGACTTCTGCATTCACATTAAGTCCTAAAATTTCAAATTGCGATGTCTTGTGAAGGTGTTATGAAGTGTTGTAAAACATTTCTACACTTTTCTAGATACTTTTCACTACAGTTCATCTAAAAATCACCTTTTCATCACTTATCAAGTCCTATTTTGAAGTGTTGTAAAGTCTTGTAACAAGATTTCACACTTCTTTAAGCTAACTTTCACTATTTACACCTTTCTTATGCTTTATTTGACCCCTTTATGCACTCATAAGGCTTAATTAAGTGTATTTTTTAATGTAAACCCAGAAAATAACATTAAATGTGACTTAATTCATGATACCCACTTACAAGTCCCAGGTGGGACCCATTCACCATGGGTGGTGAATGAGTCCCTCTTGGCTCCAAATTCAAAATATTTCAAATTTTCTTTTGGTTTTTTATTCAAAATTACCTTATTGAGTCAGCTTGTGATGTATTATTGGCTTACTAAGGCACAAGAGTGTATAAATAAGTGTTTTTCCATCCATTTTACACCTAATTCATTCAAGTTCTAACTCATCCAAGCATTCAATCAAGCATTTGAGCACTTTGCATCATTCAATCAAGCACCAATCAAGCATCTTGAAGTAGCCATTGACATATATTCAGATTTATTCACCAAACCTTGTGATGAGTTTAGGACATTTAAATGTTTATTCATCTTTCCTTGTTCATTTCATTCCATTTCTTCATTAAGGGTTTCATTACCAAAGTGGGATTTGACCAAGGAAAATCCCTATAACCTAACCCTTAACCATTTTTCCCCTCTTGCATGTGTGTTTGCAAACTTGTGTATGCATATTTATCAAGCAATAAGGTGTTGAAGATTGGTCAAGAATTCAAGAAAGTGTTTCAATTCAAGTACAACCTATTTCAAGCTTGGAGACAACCTATAGTCTATTTTCTATAGATTTGACTCTGTCAACCTGACAAGCAGATAAGTGCAGATCTGGTGCTACAAAATTGGTCCCTAATTTCATAGAATTTTGGGAGAGGACTGATTCGCCATCAGTGGTGAATGAGTCCCACCTTAAGGGTGGAAATCTAGATTTTGTCAAAATCTGGATCCTGACACTTAGAAACCAATTTCAAGGACTTTTTGCCAGTAGCTGGATTGATTCGCCATTAGTGGCAAATGAGTCCCACTGGTGATTTTTAGTGATTTACGTCAACATTCAGGATACTCCATATTCTTCATTTGTTGCCCAGGTGCACTCTGTTTTACCTTCTTTCAATTTTGTTTTGCATTTGATCATACTTTAGTTTATGCTTGCATATCACACTATGTTTTTAAACATTGCATATTTCTTAGGTATTGCATTCATAATTAGTCAATTACATTACTTAGTTGCATTTAAATCATCTCATTTAGCCTTAGTAACATCATACATATCCTAATTTGAGTGAACCACATTCATTTTAGTGGTTTTATCTCTCTCCTTTTAGGTGAAAGATCCTAAGAGTTCAAGAGTATCCATAAACCCATAATTAAAATCTTAGGTTTGACATATATCAAGAATTTATTCTAAAGAATGATCAACATCTTTCACCAAAGTCTAGAAATGGTCCTTTCCAAGACATATTGACATGATCCTTTGACCTCATGGTTGCAGATATTTAAGGAATCCTCAACTCAACACTTGATCCAAATCCACTCAAAGATCAAGAGAATATTGAGCCACTTCCAATTCCTAATGAAGATATCCAAGAACCCTTTTTAAGAAATGCATCTTTTGAAATTGACCCATGTCAAGAACTCGGTCCAAAGCACATCAAAGTTAATTCCAAAATTAATCAAGATCAAGAATTTGTATCTCCAAGATGCTACAATGATATAATGGACATTCTCCAATCTATACAAGATGTTGCAAATGATGATCATATACATATAGCACATACTCCTCCATCTACCCATGAGATGCTTTCTTTGGATGGACACATAGATGATCTTCATTTAGAACAAGATTCCTTTACTCTTTAAATTATTACACAAGAACACGAGGTTATTGATTCCTACCATTAGGTTAAGTTGTCAACATCTAGATCAGATTATCCCAAATTCAAATTCGGGACATCATGTATGAAGATTTCCTACATTATCCACTCAAGGAAATATGTTGGACCAAACAAGATATTTTGAAGTTAGTAGAGAAGAAAATTAAAATAACATCATCTCCAGTGGTCATTTATGAGAGAATACTTTCTAAATAGGACATCTCAAAGTACGCACAATCAAATCATGAAGGTTCTACTTCCATAATACTAGGGGCAACATCATCTCAAGAAAACATCAACACAGGGAGCATGAAGAATCTTTTTGATGAAACCAATGCCAATACTACAACTAGCAACATCATAAATCTTCATCCACCCATCACCCCATCTAAAAATTAACACCAACATCAAAAGAAATAAATGAATCAAAGCAAGAAGAACGATATAAAGCATGAAGGACTAATCAAATACAAGTGGATACCAAAGAATACAAAGAAATTTTATCCCTATCAAACTCCATTAGTCAAAGAAACTACGGGGAAAAATCAAAAGGGGAAATGTATACATCAAAGACATCTACATTTATACAAAATCAAGCTTCTCAAGAGATGTACAAAGTATATCAAGTAATTGGTCCTAATTCCACACACTTTCATATCCTTGCCATGTTGTAAGCTCTTGAATTTGCAACTCATTTTAAATTACCTATGAAGATGATATTTATTTATAGATTGAATTTAATCACTACATTTTACCAAAAACCTTTCCATTTTAGGATTCTTTAGTCCATCCATCAAGGTTCCCTTTTTCTCTAGTACAATTGTGTTCTTCTTAATAAATGATCTAGTTACCTCCTACCTCGTGCAACCTAATAATCTCTAGTCAAGATGACAAACATTACCAACTTTTCCCAAAAATTTGTTAATGATCACTTTTCCAATGGTTTTTTTACCTCTTGCATTAAGGAAGAAAATAGTGTCCCACAAGTGGTTCAATTCATAGATATATTTTGTTAGGTTTATAGTTCAAATATTTAATGGAAAGAGACTCAAGGCTATAGAAAATCCTTCCACTCCAAACTAAATTGGCTTGACCCTTTTGGATGGAAGTGTTGGCATATGGCTTCTAGTGTTGTCATTGATGGAAACCTAAGTCATTATTCTGGTCCACAGATCAGAATTTGTTCCTACCGGTAGGTAGAGTAATGTACAGAGTTTTACCAGAAGTGAAAATGAAGAATAGGGTATCTAGTTAGTATGTCGATCTGTATGCTTCACTGGATTATAATGTTGAGTTGTGGATCTCACAGAAGGATGTTAAGTATCTATTTTATCTTATTATTAAGTTTTGTGGTGTTGCATCAATCTATGGTTAAGTTAGGAGATTGAGCAAAATGAATTTCTGTTTATTTGCTCGTGGTGGCTGACTTAGTGAATGTAGCATGTCGTGGATGTATAAGGAGTAATTGTTTAATTGTTTCTTGTGTTGGATATTTTATTTTAGGTCTTAGCTATGGCTTGACTGACTTGTGTGGGTACACATCAAATATTTAATGAGGGTTGAGCCAACTATTGAGAAATATCTTTATTGTGTTGAAGCCAACATGTAGAGATTGAATTCTTGCTAGCAGATATATATAAGAGATTGATTAATTAATTTTTTTGTGGTGTATGTATTGGTTTGAAGAGAAAAGAAAATGTGTGTGTGCACATAAAAATATCAGTTAAGTGATTTTTTCTTGTGAAGAAGAGGATTTTTGTGAAACGAATTAAGGCAGAGCAGAGTGAAGTGTAGAATTAGACAGAAGGTCCAGAATTTGATCTATGAGCTTCACCAGAACTGGAACCAGGCATTTGTAAATGCTACTTTCTAAGTTCAAATCTTTATTGTAATCTAAACATTTTGTAAGGTAGTGAGCCTTCCTTATTTTGAGAAGTGAGCTCTAGAAAGTGTGCCTAAATGCATGTGCATTCCCTTTTTCTTCATACTTTTAACAAAGTATAAATTGTGGATTAACCTCCACCGTGGTTTTTCCCCTAATAATTTTTCCACGTAAAAATCTTGGTGTTAAGGTCTTTTGATTGTTTCCTTCATGTGCTTGCATCTTTACTTTTGTTGAAATTTTGTAAATGGTTTAAGATCTAAATTGAAATATTGATATTACTGAACACTGATTCACCCCCCCTCTCAGTGTTCCTTGAGTCCAACAATTGGTATCAGAGCAAGGTTCCTCTGCAGAAGTTTAATAGCTTGAGGTGGATCTTGGAATGTAATGGACTCTTGTGGTCTTCAACAATAGCTTTTGGTGGAACTTGATGATCTTGATCAGTCTAAAGTAGAAGTCCTAGAATTAAAATAAATTCTTGAGGATGCCGAAAAATTCATTCAATCATTGAAGAATAAAATCAATGAGTCAAGAGAAAAGAGGAAGGAACTATGTGATTAGCTAAAGCAAAAGGAAAGTAAAAGCTTGGAATATGTTCACCTAAATAAGAGCTTAAAAGAAATAACTAAACAATGTGAAAAGCTTTCTAGAGACAATGCTTCTCTAAAGATTGAGATGGAATCTATGGTTATGAGGAAAACTAAGGAGATTGAAGAAAGAAGGAAGAATGAGGAGAATTCGGCATGGTCCTTAAAAGATATATTTGAAGAATGTGGCAAAGTAAATAGTGGATTCATTCAACTGGAGATTGAATTGCAACAATCCAAAAATAATGAACAACAACTTGAAAGATAGATAGTTATTCTTAGAGATGAACTCACTACTGTAAATGAACACAAGGAGAAGTTTAGGATTAGTTATGCCAAGCTTGATGAGCTGACTAAAGGATAGAAGGATGCAAATTACAAGTGAGGTCTTGGATATGAGAAGGGAGAAAGCTCTAGTTTTGAACAAAAGGATTCTAGACAAAGAAATCAGATGAATGAAGGTAGAAGGTATTCGGTAAGACAAACCAATGCTCAAAAGTTTAATGGTAAATTTTCTTTTCTTGTAATAAATTTGGTCATATGGCTTCTCAGTGTAGAAGTAAAATGAATTCAAGTAGTCCATCATTTTCCAGTTAGTTTTTTAGTTGCAATAAGTTTGGTCATAAGTCTTGAAATTGAATGTAGAAGTATGGCTGTCAGTGTAAGGAATGTTAAATGCTACACCTATGGAAGTTTTGGACATATTGCTAATCAATGCAAATCAAGAGGAAATCAATGGAATGAGTGGTCTAGACAAAGAAATATAGTATGTTATAACTACAATAGATTTGGTCACATTGCAAGATTCTATAGGAACATAAACATGGATAGAAGAGGTCTGGTATACAAAGGAAAAATTTCATAGAAAGATGATAAAGGAAAAGGGAAAATGACTATGGAAGAGATAAGAGATCAGATGAAGAAAACATGGGTAAGGAAGAGTGAATCTAATGAAGGAAATAAGCCCACACCAGAAGAAAGTTTTGGTAATTCCTTTGTAAATTGATCTCAGACCATTGGCCTAGGGGGAGTTTTTCAAGAAAATCCTTTGTCCTCCTCTTGGTAGCTAGCACCGAAATGTAGGATGCTGTTAGTATTTGTGCTAATATTTTACAAATGCATTGGTGAATCACTTTTGCAGAATTTTGAGAAGTAGAAGGTCTGCAGATGAATTATTCTTTTGCTGCCTGAGAAGACAGGGTATCCAGAACACCTAGGGAAAAATATTTAATGTGATAAGAGGGGTTAGGTGTGCGAGTTATAAAAGGGTATTTGGAAACCTCATTTGACACCTTGCATTGAAGAAGAATATAAGGAGAGCCTCTACAAAAAATTTTTGAAGGAGTAAAGTCATTTCGGCAGTGAATTCATTAGGTATTTCAGTTGCTTGTAGAATTATCAATTAATTTGGTGTTCAGTAGAAACTTGTTCGATATGGAAAGGAAAATGAAGCAAGTCAAAGGAATGGTGAATTTAGATGAATATAGAAATAAAAATATTAGGGATGTGAGAAATATGTTGTCAGCTGATGAATTAAAATGGCTTGAAGGTGTGAAACACAAAAGTTTGGACATTTAGAGTAAATTTCCCTATTTTGATAACATGGAAGTCATTAGGTTTATCCTGAACAAGTTGAATCATGACATTCTAACTCTAGATAAACCCTATCTCATTTTAAAAGAAGTGATTAAGAATCCAACTGGATTATGCAATGTTGGGGATATACCAAAAAGGAAGTCAATTCGAAACAAGGAAGTTGAAACCCTAACTAGAGTAACATTACATCAATGGGCTCTTATAATTTCAATGATCAAAGATCTAATAGCAAGGTACATTGCACATGAAATTTCATACAAAATATTTTTTAGAAGCAGGGAAGGCACAACTTTGGCAGGTGCAATTTACATCTCTCATAAAATTATAATGGAGGATGATGATTTTTATCTGTGTGGATTGCTAAAAGATTAGTTGATGAAAAATGTGTAACTAACAAAGGAGGAAAATTACCCCTTCAAGTTTGGTACCTTGGTCATATGTTTTGTGATGTATTTTATGAATTGCTTGCCACAAATCGATAATGTTGTATGGAAAGAGAGTGAACTAGTTTGTAAACAAATTTTTGAACATTCTAATACTTTGGAAAATTGTGAGCAAGAGTATGCAAATTTCTTTAAAGAGTTTCTTGGGAAGTTTGGAATAGTTAGCATTTCTATCCAGGTAAGAGCACTTTAAGTTGGATCCTCTTCCAATGAGATGGAGGGGAACAAGAAAAGAGCTCAAGAGATTGTTGATTACACTCCTCTTGCACACAAAACTCCAAAAATTGAAGGAAAAGGTAAAGATCTAGTGATTGTGGACATACCAGATGAAGAATCTGATGAGTACACTCCAAGGGAAGAACTGGAATCAATTGAACCAGATGTAGCCATAGCAAAAGGAAATGAAGAAGGTGTTTTATCCAAGGTAAAGATACTACAGATTGTTCAAGAGAAAGATGGGATGCAAAAAATTGCTGACATATGGTTTGATAGACCCTCATGTGAGCACTACCTAATCGAGAGCACACTAAGTACTTATTTTGTGCACAATAGAATTGGTTTGGAAAGTTTGCAGAATGTGTTTGCTGAAGATATGATTGAGTGCATTAAGGAAGCCATCGTCTTTGAGTTCGAGGACATAAAAGAGGAATAAATAATTCTACATCTGAAGGAGCAGTTCAAGCTATCTCTTACCAAATTAAAAAAGAAAATGAATGTATTGAGGCAATGCATGAATACAGTCGGGTATGTGTAGGATCATGATGGGCCAAAAAGTGGCGATATGATGGGTATATGTAGGGTATGTCGCTGATGACTTTTTTTTACCCAAAATTGATGAAACAAAAAGGTTTTTTTTAAAGGAGATTCTCAGCTTTCCACCAATATAAATTATGCTTTACGTTGAATTTAATAAATTTAATTATTATTCTTTTTCTATTTGATTTACGACTAAAGTCCTGATTGATATGCTAATTGAAAAACATCTATAGCTTTCAAACGATATCAAATTGTTTTAATACAAAACATACATGTCACATTATATGCTTTGCATACTATAGGATTAAAAAAAAAGAATTGAATTTCATGAAGTTTTGACCAAGTTAAGGTGGTCGACATACAAGTTTTTATATTTTTTAAAAGTTGTAATAAAAAAATTATAATTAATTATTTACTTGGAAAAAAATTACAAAAAATATGCATCACATCTGACATGAGTCCTATACTTATATCTAAAATCTTATAAAAAAATATTATCATTTTATTGTGGTTAGGGTGGTCGCAAACACCTACTTATTTTTTCCATGAAATTTAAGTACTACTACATTGAAATTTCAAATTTTCACCAAATAGATTTTTTAATTTTTTAAATAAATCTAGTAGTTTAGAAACTAGATTCAATTTGCTACAGATTCTATTCTTACATATTTTTGAAATAATATAGATAACTTATTCAAATTTTTACGTCAAGTTTCCTAACTCTGATTTTTCTAAATTTTTAGCCACTTAAGGGCCTTATTTTTCCATGATGATCTTGCACATACCCAGCCAATAACATCTACAACTATAGTCTTTGTTGACCTCATGCAATTGGGAAATACAAAGATAAGTTGGAGCAGATTGAATCTGAGCTGAACAAAATAGGTCAGGATTATAACATGTTTCAAGATTAGGATGACACAGTCAAGAAAAGGATTCAAGAATTGCAATCTGAGCATGCAAAAGTTCATTTCGCCAGAAACAACCTTGTGGATTCCTTTTGGAAGGTGAAGGATTTAACTAAATGCAGACTGGAGCAGTTAATTGAGGTTTTAAGAAAAAGGAGAAATTAGAAGAAGCAATCAGAATTCTGGAATCTCTCATCTAGATTATCAACCAGACATTAGAAAACAACAGCTTGATCTTAATCATTGGGATTATAGTAGAAGCTTGGAGGAAATTTAGTCTTAAAATGAAAGATAAGTACAAGATAATTTTTTCACTTGACTAGCAGGTGTATTTCTTTAAATTTTGATCCAATTTTGAACTAGCAAAAGGGGAGATCAAAAATATTTTTATCATTGATGTCAAAGGGGGAGAGAGAGTAGTGAAAAAATCTTTATCATTCTAAGGGGGAGTTGTGTTTTGAAATTTTGAACTTTGGCAACATAATCATATTGGTTCTGACACTTAGTCATTTTTCACTAAGTGTTACCATCAATGCCAAAGGGGGAGATTGTTGGCATATGGCTTCTAGTGTTTCCATTGATGGCAACCTAAGTCATTATTCTAGTTTGCATATCAGAATTTATTCCTACCAGTAGGTAGAGTAATGAACAAAGTTTTAACGGAAGTGAAAATGAAGAACATGGTATTCGGTTAGTATGTCAATCTGTATGCTTCACCGGATTATCATTTCAGTTGTGGATCTTGAGGAAGGATGTTAAGTATCTATTTTATCTTATTATTAAGTTTTTTGATGCTGCATCAATCGGTGGTTAAGTTAGGAGATCCGGTAGAATGATTTTTTGTTTATTTGCTCATGGTGGCCGACATAGTGAATGTAGCATGTCATGGATGTATAAGGAGTAATTGTTTAATTATTTCTTGTGCTGGATATTTTTTTTTGGGTCCTAGCTATGGCTTGACTGACTTATGTGGGTACACATCAAATATTTAATGAGGATTGAGCCAACTATTGAGAAATATCTTTATTATGCTGAAGCTGACATGTAGCGATTGAATTCTTGCTAGTGGATATATATAAGAGATCGATTAATTCATTTTGGTGTGGTATATGTATTGGTGTGAAGAGTAGAGTAGATGTGTGTGTGAACATCAAAATATCAGTTCAGTGAATTTTTCTTGTGAAGAAGAGGATTTTTGTGAAATGAATCAAGGCAGAGCAAAGCAAAGTGCAGAATCAGAGAGAAGGTCCAGAATCTAATCTATGAGCTTCACCAGAACTGGAACTAGCCATTTGTAGATGCTACTTTATCAGTTCAACTCTTTTTTGTAATCTAAACATTTTGTAAGGTAGTGAGCCTTCCTTATTTTGAGCAGTGAGCTCTAGGCAGTGTGCCTAAACGCATGTGCATTCCCTTTTTCTTCATACTTTTAAAAAAGTATAAATTGTGGATTAACCTCCACTGTGGTTTTTCCCCTAATAGGGTTTCCATGTAAAAATCTTGGTGTTATGGTCTTTTGATTGTTTCCTTCATGTGGTTGCATCTTTACTTCTGTTGAAATGTTGTAAATGGTTTAAGATATGAATTGAAATCTTTATATTGTTGAACACTGATTCACCCCCCCTCTCAGTGTTCCTTGAGTCCAACAAGAAGTGGATTAATAATGGGGAAGTGTTTCATTTCTTAGGCATACTCATTTATTTTCAATCCTTATCACCTCAGCTATACCAATCTATGCTTGATAGAATTGTGAGAACATTCAATATTTAGATTACCAAGACTCTTTATTTGGTTGGAAAATTCAAAATTCATTAGAAAAATTGGTTGTCATGCATGCATATTATTCCTCTTTCTAGGTTCCCTCCAAGGACTCATGTTTGAGAATTGAATTTTTTTTTATATATTTTCTCTTTGCTTCACTTGTGAAGGACATCAACACTTCTATTATGTGGCCTAATATTTTTGTTTCTTTCTTCATTATTATAGATATCTAGGCTTTCTTTCTATCCATAGAAAATCCATTGCATTGTGTGCTAAAAATATTATCATGGAATTAGGTAAAAGAAAATGAATTATGAAAAAATCGCATCAACCATTGTATAATCTCATCAAACATTTCTTTAGCTACTTATACTTTTTGTGCTTAGTCTTGTTTATTCATCTTTGTTTTGGGCTTGGTCCAATTAGATTTTGACAATGTACCTTTGTACTAGTACCCTCAATTATTTTGTGAATATTGTATTATTACTCTTATATATATATATATATATATATATGAACATGAAATCTAAATGTTTTGCTATTAATTGCTCCTTTAACAGTCTTGAATGTGAGAGAACTCAAAAATTCCAAAATGCTTTAAATGAAAACATGTGCTTAATTATTTACATTACATACATATTATTGTAAGTTTTATACATGTGATTATTCATTTTCTACTCATAAAATTAAGGTTTTGAATGAACCAAAGAATCGTGTTTTCTAATAATGTATGTTTTCATTAAATAGGCTTTTTTTCATGTTTATTACATTAATATTCACATAGCTCTTTGTGAATGGAATTACTAGAGCTCATTTATGACTAATGGTTTCTAGTAATATTTTTATCCATTGTATTATTTTATGGATCTATTTGATGAAGACTGTTGAGGCTAGCCACATTTCAAGTAAGGAATGGCCTTCATTCCAACCTATAGGTTTCACAACTTGAATGTGTGTCAAGGTTTGTTGAAAACCACATAAATAAAAATGACATTAGAAGGGGGGGTCTTATAACTAGAGTATGAGGATAATCTAACAAATTTAAAAAATAGTTTATAATTGTAAGGTAGTGGGACCAACCACACGAAGGCTCCAAGTCACGAAGAGTGGAGGGCTGTGCTAACTTATCTCAAGCTAGGTGAGTGATTTAGGTCAAGGATAGAGAATGAAGAGAACTCTCAAGTGTTTCTATCACTCTATTAATCTAAATGTTTGGATGAGACTAAACAAGCCATTTTTGGGAACCTGAACTGTACCTTAGATAGCTCTCTATTCGAGGACAACAATGGAGGTCAAGGATGACAGTGTGACGCACTGGCATCTCTCTGGGGGGCTAGTATCCATATGGCCAGAAAGTGCAAGAATACAGTATGAAATTTCTAAAAACCTACTTATAGTCTAGCTAATGAAGTTTAACATACTAAGCAGGATGATAAACAATAGAGTACAACTATAAAGATGATAAAGAAAACAACTAAAAAAAGGTGATGAAGACCAACTCACTAGGAGTCCAGTTCACTAGCAAACTCCACACACATGTACACCTACACATAGCCAACAGAGGAAAAATGTTGGGTATGTATAAGGGTTTGCCTCATTCAAACTCTCGCTTTGGTGTTTCTACCTCCATGGAAAGCCAAATAGATAAAGAAAAATAGAAATGTGATAAAGGAAATGTTGGAAAGGAGAATATTGAACACTACAAAAAACACAATGTTACTCTATTAGACCATAACGAAAGAAGGATAGTCAAGAAATACCACCTCCACCCAAATGAACTCAAGTCCAATGAAGGGAAAATGCAAGACTACAAGCTTGAGAAATTTGACACGGTCGGAGTAGTGATGAAGGAGGTCTCACAAGGCACCAAACTTGCAGCTTCTATGGTAGCACAACACATTCTCAGTAAAGTTGATGAAGCAACAAGTTGCTAAGAAATGTTGAAGAGATTGTAAAAGATTGAATGAATTGCCATGAAGATGAAGTAATCGTGAAAACATGCCATTTGAAGATGGAAAGGGGGGAAAGAGCCATTTTTGAGTCAGCTGGTAGACACAAAGGAATTATGCTTCATCCCCAATGGGAAACATAACATCATTACATATTCTAGAGGCAAGAATCTATCCGGGATGATAGCACGCCACGTAGACGTCCACGCGCCACATGCACATCCCCGATAGAAATTCCCCCACTAACACAAAGGACAAGCACCAAGTGGATGCATTGTAGATAGATGATGTGGAATTTCTTATTCGGGTTTGATTTTTCTAAAGTAGGGGGTGTAAAAGGGGAATTTGTGAGAAGGGTGTAAATTCACTCCTATACAATAATATTATTGCATTAGTTCTTAGGTTCTACCCTATGCTTCTTTAGCTTGTCCATAATAAATAGATGGTGTTTATGAAATATAAACTCAATATTGATAATATTATTACCATGTGAGAAGGGGTTGAATGGGATTTTTGGTCCCAATAGCCTTTCATTTTTCTCAAGATTGATTTTGTTAAGGCTTATGACCATGTTGATTGGCCATTTATCCTTGCCATGCTGTAAATTCTTGGATTCGTAAGTCATTTTAAATTATCTATGAAGATGCTATTTATTTATAACTTGACTTGAATCACTACTTTTTACCAACAACCTTTCCATTTTAGGCTTCACTAATCCATCCATCAAGGTTCTCTTTTTCTCTAGTACTTTGTGTTCTTGTTAATAATTGATTTGGTTACCTCCTACCTCGTGTAGCCTAATAATCTCTAGGCAAGATGACAACATTTACCAAATCTTCCCAACAATTTGTTAATGGTCATTTTTCCAATGGTTTTTAATCTCTCTCATTAAGGAAGAAAATAATGTCCCACAAGTGATTCAATTCCTAGATATATTTTGTTAGGTTTATAGTTCAAGTATTTAATGGAAAAAGACTCAAAGCTATATAAAATCCCTACTCTCCAAACTAAATTGGCTTGACCCTTTTGGATGGAAGTGGATCGATAATGGGGAAGTGTTTCATTTCTTAGGCATACTCATTTCTTTTCAATCCTTATCACCTCAGCTATACCAATCTATGCTTGATAGAATTGTGAGAAGATTCAATATTTAGATTACCAAGACTCTTTATTTGGTTGGTAAATTTAAAATTCATTAGAAAAATTGGTTGTCATGCATGCATACTATTCCTCTTTCTAGGTTCCCTCCAAGGACTCATGTTTGAGAATTGAAAATTTATTTATATATTTTCTCTTTGCTTCGCTTGTGAAGGACATCAACACTTCTATTATGTGGCCTAATATTTTTGTTTCTTTCTTCATTATTATAGATATCTAGGCTTTCTTTCTATCCATAGAGAAGCCATTGCCTTGTGTGCTAAAAATATTATCATAGAATTAGAAGAAAATGAATTATGAAAAAATATCATCAACTATTGTATTATCTCATCAAACATTTCTTTAGCTACTTATATTTTCTTGTGCTTGGCCTTGTTTATTCATCTTTGTTCTAGGCTTCGTCCAATTATATTTTAAGGGTGTACCTTTGTACTACCCTCATTTATTTTGTGAATATTGTATTATTACTTTTTAAAATATAAAATTAAATATAATCTATATATATAAAGAAAGAGGGATGCATGTAAATTTTGTTACTTCCTTTAGACCATGAAATCTAAATGTTTTGCTATTAATTACTCCTTTGAATGTGAAAGAACTCAAAAATTCCAAAATGTCTTAAATGAATGCTATAAAATATTAAGAAAACATGTGCTTGATTATCTTACAACCAGAAAATATAGGACAATTAAAATAAGCAGAAAACTAAATTCTTTACTTCCAAACGGTATAATAGTTGTTACAAGTCCAGAATAATTTTTCATCAGCTGCCATGTGAATTATTTTAAAATTGTCTAGACTGGCTCAAATTTTATGTATCGACAAGTTGAATCGTGAACATGCAGGCACGAGAGGTCTTCCAGCAGCACGTCCGGTGTCTCCCTCGCCGTCCTAGAACGGTATCGGTATCGGACGCACCTCGGGAACGCGAGCGGCACTGGTACCTGCTCCAAAATCGTTCATGGAATATTTTACTAGCATTATTGTTTATTGCAGAGCTTTTATTGCGAAGATTACGGCTCTGCCGTTACACGAACAACCCTTCGGCTACATTATTGTTCGTAGCAGAACTTTAATGGTAGATTTTCGTGCAGCTCAGCCAACTCTGTTTATCGAAAACAGCCACAAAAACAATCTGTCATAGACAGCTCCCAAATTACAATAAAGAAATCTGAAAGCATAGAGGAATCGGTAATTAATTACGTGGCACAGTTAACGGAGGGATTGAGTGGAAAGCCCAATTCTCCATCCTTAAGACATACACATTTTTGATGTGCTGCGAAGATCCAGGGCTCCCCTAAATATCAAATATATTTTAAAAAAACAAATCTATTTAATTATTCTAGCCATAAATAATTAAGTAAATGCATACAAATCATAGATAAATTATATTAAAAATTTAGGATACTTAAAAGAAAAGAGTATTCGTATAGTTAATTGATTAATATTTGCTTCAAATTGTTGAAATAGATTCTTTAAATAAATCATTTTTTTAATTAAGGTTAGTTTTTAAGTGCATGATTTTAATTTATGATTTACATAAGTTATGTTTTAGTTGGCTCATAAAAAATAGTAAGGGAGAGAAGCATGACTCCAAATTAATAAATTCGAATTGAAAAGTTGAGGGTCTGAATTTGAAACTAAAATCAATTTCACACTTATAGAATTGAGATAGGGTAATGAATGTATAGATATGAGGATCACATCTAGATCTTGGGGATTATTGAAGACATCAATTAATCAATATATGTTCAGTCAATTAATAGGTTGTTGATAAAATATAGCTCCCTCAACCTATCTAAAGGAGTGTTGACCTCAATCACCTTTGTTAGAAGGTGGACAAAGAGTATGGTTAGGTTTTTTTCCACTGTCCATGTAAAATATATATTCTTACACACTAGCAGATGCATTAAATATAAAATAATAATTATGGTCCCAAAATATAAGGGAAAAGGCATGGGTATGCATTTTTGTTCATTTCACCTCACTTTGACTTGCATGCCAGCTACCAAGAGAATGCATGCCAAAGTAAAATGAAGCATCCAACATGGAAACCAAATATTTCTCAAATACTCAAAGGATACTTATTTATGTCAAGTTACATATCATAAATATTGGTTATGTGTACTCTCATAGTAGAAAATCTACAAAGAGAATTATCTATCAAGAGCAAAAGAAAAATTTAAAATGAGTTGCATTTGTCAAGCATTTAAAATTGAGCATAGTCATAACTTTCTAAATCTATTCACTAAAATATAAAAGAGTAGGTTAAAGAATTATTATGTTTATAGAAAGTGGTAAATCCCTAACTATGTGGAAAAATGTAAGGGACTCCCACCAAGTAGATGAGGGCTTGATGTAAATAAACAAATGTGAAGGATAGTTACTACGTGAAAAAGGTTTAATTACAGTAAATACTTCTATAAAGGAAATTGACTGAGTAGAAAATGTAGCCCATCTATATATAGTAATAAAGACTTTTCTTGTATTCCATCTATATATCACTCATAATTAGCTGTAGAATGCCAACATTGAAAAGCTTCCCTAGAGATATTGCAAATTCTATAAATAAGATGAGTTTGTAAGATAAG
>VDFB02281492.1:987337235-987355090 GCA_007258455.2 Sequoia sempervirens
TTTCCTTCCTCATTCGAATTGTAAACCACTCTTGTTGGTTTACCCTTGGACTCATTTGCCACCCTAGGCAAATTAGTCCAATTGCATTTTCTGCACTAAATTTTTTGGCATTTTCACAATTTTTCCTACATTTCTATTTCTTGTTACTATCTTCTTGTTTTAGTTTACATAATTTTTGTCATTAGCCTTTTATCATTCCTAGTTTTCATTTGCATTCACCCCCTCTTTTGTGGTACTTGTATGGTTTTTTGGTGCCCTATTGATAATACTTTAGTGAGATGAAGTTCTAGACTCATAGCTTCCCATGATAGCACTTTTCTTGTGGACCTTGGGATCTCAAGAGCTCCTACTCCTAGTATGGATAATGATGCATTAGTCATGGATACAACAACTAATACACCTTTACCTTCACATCCCATAATTAGTTTACATAATTTTTGTCATTAGCCTTTTATCATTCCTAGTTTTCATTTGCATTCACCCCCTCTTTTGTGGTACTTGTATGGTTTTTTGGTGCCCTATTGATAATACTTTAGTGAGATGAAGTTCTAGACTCCATAGCTCCTACATGATAGGGCACTTCTTTCTTGTGGACCTTGGGATCTCAAGAGCTCCTACTCCTAGTATGGATAATGGTGAATTAGGCATGGATACAACCACTAATACACCTTTACCTTCACATCCCATGCATGTTGACACACAAAATAGTTCCATTTCGCAAGATAAAGTCATTAGTATTCATGAAGATTTTCCACATTTACAAGAATATTTAAGTCTTGAAATCATTTCCACCACTGCCATACCTGCTAGAGAAAACCTTCATTGCTTGATTGAAAGTGACGATAGCTTACAAGTTATGAAAAAAATAGTTGAAATATACAATATAAATGTTCGTTCCACATCCCAATCAGCAAACATTGTTGTGAGCCAAGGAGGATCTCAAATTCCTACCCCTTCAATCATAGCATCCATTCCCACCTATACCATTCCTCAAGTTACAAGAACCATGCAACAGGTGAGTCATGTGACTCCTTTCACTATTCAAACTATCATTCCTAGTTCTTTTGTGGCATCGACCGTTCCATCTTCCACCTTCACCCCTCTTAGTGTCCCCTTCACTTCTCCTAATATTACATACACTCCATCACCATTTTCCCTTCCTAGTCATACTGCTTACAACGACCCCCTCATCACACAACTCTTTCACACTGTTTCCTCCATGCAACAACAAATATCCACCATTAGCCAAAGTCAAAATGCTCCACCTACATATCATGTCCATAGTAGCCCATTATCCTTAGAGATCTTATGAACATAGATGCCACAAGGAATTGAGATGCCTAGGTTTGAGAAGTACAAAGGTAAAGGAGACCCTACTAATCATGTTAATTCCTATACAACATTGTGTAGTGAACCTATGGAACACATCACCCCTTGAAGAGACTTCTTTTTCATTACTTATCAAAAGTTCAAAGCCAAATTAATAGCCAAATTGTCTCTTCATAGCATGTCCCCTTCCACTTCTTCTTCTCCTATCCTTGATGAGACAATGCTTCATCCTGAGTTCAAAATTGAACAAACCATACAACCTCATGAGCAACCAGCCATAGATACTTCCCCTTCATCGTATAAACAACCAAGAGATAATGAAACCAACCCCATTATGCCTCATCACATTAAATAAGCCTATAAAGCCAAAGAGAAAGTGATTGACCCATCTTCTTTGGTCTCTTTCGTTCTTCTCCCTCTAGAAGAAAATGATCCTATGATGGATCAACCCACTCTTACACTTCAATAGCTTCAAAATAAAATTAAAAGAAACTATGGTGCTAAGGAGCATAGGTGTTGTCGTTGTCTCCTTGCTCATCAAATGCAAACTAAAAAAAACAAATAAAATCAACCTCTTCCTTTGATAAAAGCAATAACTGATCACCCTGCTCCTCTTGACCTGCCATAAGATAGTACAATAAAACCATCACAAAAAAATGATCAGATACAACAACCACAACTCCTTATACATCCTTCATTAGAAATTACTCTTCATCCTCCTGTCGTGATTAACCTAGATGATGATGATGATGATGAGGATATTACTAAACTAGATGAAGAAGTACATAATGATTTAAACTCTTTACTTTCATCTACAATGAGCTTAAATGATAAATATTCTACATCAAGTGAAGAACTTGACACATCTTCTAGTTTGGCATTGTAATTCTTCCTTTGGAGAGTCAACCGCCCTCACAATATACTGAACATGATTGGAAGGTAGATGACTTGTTAGATGGTTGACTTGCATTCACCTTGCTAGCCTTTTTACATTTTCCTTTTTCTTTTTCTTTTCTTTAGTTTGCTTGCATGTGCATATCATGTTCCCCAATAATGTGTGTTTAATGTTCTCTCTCTCTTTGTGCACTTGCTCTATTTGTACTTCTCTTCTTCTATATGTCATACATTTCCTTTTTGCTTTTATTTTGTGTTTTCCTTTGGGATTTATTGACAAAGAATTGAGACTACAATGTCTCATCCATGTTGACTCAAAATTCTTTCTTTTCCTTTGGGATGATTTGAAGCTTCTGCATTCTATGTCTCTTCCATGTTGACCCAATCGGTCCCTTTTTCCTTTTCCTTTGTCCTTTTCTTTATGTTTTTCCTTTGGGGATGATGCAAGGCATTGAGAGACTTTCTGAACGTCCGTTGACCTTCAAAAGCTTTTTCTTTTTTTTTATTTTACTTGTGTTTTCCTTTTGGGGATGATGCAAGGTGTTGAGACTGCAATGTCTCTTCCATGTTGACCCAAAATGAGCTTTATTTTTCTTCTTTTTTCATTTTCTTTGTGTCATTCTTCCAAATCTATGCGCTTCAGGGAATGATGATAGTTTCAAGCTCTTTAATAAAAACATTGCAGAAATGAACATAATCACCCCAAATCCATAGATCCCTTATGTGGCTTTTGTGTTCCTTCTCAAGTAACTCCCCTTTCTTTTCTTTTTTTCTTTTTTTTCTTACTTCATAATTTATAACCCATTTGGAAACATATGACCTAAGTAGCTAGGTTTCTTTCCAAAGTTGGCCTCCCTATGTCTTGTTTTATTTTTGCAGCTTTTCCTTCGCTAATTTTAAATAACTCTATCAGAATGGTGTGTGTAGCAATTCCTTTAAAGTGGGGAATACATCAGGAATTATTCATCTCCATTTCTCCTTGGTTCTGCAGGCAGCCTTAATACCATATGATGTGTTTGCTACTTTTGATGATATTTGGGTATGGGGAGGTCCTTTTCATAAGTGGATCTATCTTTGTATATTATATTCCTCTTTTAGTGGGCCCATGTGACACACTCCATCCCTGTTGTAATCTTCTATTCTTTGATTGGTCCTCTTGAACTTACCAAGACCCTTTGAACATCTTTACATTCTTTACATCTTTACATCTTACATTTTACATTTTTGCCACCTTCCATAATGCAACTTGCATGCTTGTGGTACCTTGCATTTGTTCATGAGTTCTAAGCATACAAATATTTTCTTGTATTATGAAGCACGAAAACTTAATTTTCTTTTGTGGTGCCTTATTAAAGTTATCAGGAGGTATAACTTAGGTATGGTTGAGTGGGAAGCCTATTCTGAGGCATGAATTTCCCCAAAGCCACCTGCATGTGTGTGAGTGCATACTAGCCATGAGTGCATGTTTCTCACCTGGGTCTTCACCTCTATGGACTCACATGAGTTCTATCACCCTAGAGGGAGTATGCATTCTCTTTTTTCTCACCAATAGCCTAGGATCTAATCCACATTCTCTTTCTGCCATGTATATCTTCATCCTAGGGGCTTGATCATCCCTCTTGATTATTGTTATTCCATCTTTCTAGCATAAGTGCATTTGGATCCCTCTCGATATGCATGGCTAATTTAATCTGAGTTTGAAGCGAGTTCATCATCTCACTAAAGTGGGGGATAAATTTACCATAGAAAAATGGATCATTGGCATATTCATGGTCTTTTAGGTCTTTCTCTTGTGATGTTTCACTTATTTTTCTTTGATTTAATGTTACAATGTAACTTATGCATTCACATTAGGTCCTAAATATTCAAATTATGGTATCTTGTGAAGGTTTTCTGAAGTGTTGTAACATATTTCTATACTTTTCTAAGCTTTTCTTCACTATTTTATGCTTTATTTGGCCCCTTTATGCACTGACAAGTCATAATTAAGTGTATTTTTGAATGTAAACCCAAAAAACAACATTAAATGCAACTTAATTCTTGACATGCACTTACAAGTCTAGAGTGGGACCCATTCGCCATGGGTGGAAAATGAGTCCCTCTTGGCTTCAAATTCAAAATAATTCAAATTTTCTTTCGGGTTTTTATTCAAAAAGATCTTATATCACTGCGGATGAGGTATTATTGGGTTATTAGGGCATAAGTGTGCATAAATAAGTTTTTTTCTACACATTTTACACCTAACATAATTCATTCAAGCATTCATCAAGCTTACTCATTCACTAATTACATTCAAGCATCATTCAATCAAGCAAACATCAAACATCTTGGAGCAACCATTGATATATCTTTAGATTTCTTCAACAAGGTTGTACAGTTTAGGAAACTCACATGTTATTTATTCATCATTCCTTGTTAATTTCATTTCATTTCTTTATTAAGGGTTTGATTACCTGAAATGTAAGATTTTGGTACCACTAATCCTTCCTTGCTCTTCTAGGGATTTCCACCTAAAAGGGGAAGGATTGGGTCAAAATGCATAGGGTTTCATTCAAGATTAATGTGAAAATGGATGGAAAATGAATGTGAAGTGTCTGTAGATGTATTTGAATGCTTATAAATGCGAATAAATGAATGCAAACTAATCTAATGCAAGATGCTTGAAAACACAATGTTGATTACAAATATGAACTAGAAACTTAAGCAAATGAAAACATGGGTTGATGAGACTAATCAGAGTGCATGTGGAGGTAGATTGTTGTTGCTGGAAGGTTATGGAATGTCAAAAAACTCATTGTTAATGGGCACTGGGACTGATTTTCCATGCATGGCAAATTAATCCTACTTCTGATGAAAAGTTCTAGAAACAGGTTTCTGACTACCAGGAGCTTAATTCTGATAAAACCACTTTTTAGGTCTACAGATGGGACTCATTTGCCATAGTTGGAAAATTATCCCACCTACATGAATCTACAAAATTAGGAGTTGATTTTGTGGAGCTAGATTTGCACTTCTGCTCTCTATAGGTGTTCGCTTATAAAATTGTTGGATTCAGGTCTAAAAGTTCCTTTTTGTGGATATTTTGACTTGAATGATGAAGAGATGACTTGAATGACTTTGCAACTTGATCTTCAATGATTTCCAAGCTTCCAAAGGACCTAATTATGCAAACACACAAGAGGAAAAAAGGAAATGTTGATTCTTAAGGCATGGGGGTTTGCCTTGGTCAAACCCCCTTTAGGCAATTAAACCAAAATGATGATAGAAAGGATTTAAACATGAAATGATGGAATAGATTACCTTGCCATGATAATTGATCTTGAAACTTGTTTGAAAAATAACATGTAAAATCTACCCTTGAAAGTCTAAAAATTGATCTCTTAATGCCTTGAAATGATAAAACCCTAAGTTGTTGGCTTGAGATGGAAGATTGGTGAATGTAGAAGATGGTAGAAGATAAGAGATGTGAAATGAGGAGAAAAATAGTTATTTATACACACTTGTGCCTTAGTAACCTGTTAATACCTCGTGATAGGCCGACATCAAGTAATTTTGAATAAAAACCCGAAAGGAAATTTAAAATATTTTGAATTTGGGAACAAGGGGGACTCATTTTCCACCCATGGTGAATGGGTCCCACCTAGGACCTAAAATCAAGTACATAAGAAAATATGTTGTATTTAATACTATTTGTCGGGTTTACATTCAAAAATGTACTTAATTAAGTCATATGAAAGCATAAAGGGGTCAAATAAAGCATAAGAAAGGTCTAAATAAGGAGATTATGCCTAGAAAAGCGTAAGAGCTTGTTACAAGACTTTACAACACCTAAGACTTGATTAGTGATGAAAAGGTGATCTTTAGGTGAGTTGCAATAAATAGATTCTAGAAGAATGTAGAATTGTCTTACAACACTTCACAACACCTTCACAAGACATCATTAAAAGCATTTTATTTAGTTTGGAAAGGTCCAAGACTTAGTGTGGATGCATAAAATGCCTCACAACACCTAAATCAAGCCCTCATTAAGTCCAATTAATCTCATGTCAAGCAAAGAGTCCTCTTTTCTACGACACATTTAGCCCCCACTTTAGTGAGAGGATGAACCTACCTCAAATTCACACTAAAGTAGACATTCAAGAAAGATCCACATATAGGTCAAGTCCCCAAGATACAAAATCATGCAAAGGAAAGATGGAAAGAAAGATGAGGTGAAAAATATGTAGTCACTATAGGGCCATAGAACTTCAGTCGTCTATAGGGTGAGAAGGCCACAACATACTCACTCTACGACCATGAAACTAGTTGTCCACGGGGTGAGAAATCCCAAAAGGTAAGGTACATACGCTAGTTGGTATGCACTCAGAAACACAAAAGTGGCTATAGGGAAAAGTCATGCCATTAGTTGGGCTTCCCGCTCAACCATGCCAAAGTTATACATCTTGATAACTTTAACAAGGCGCCACAAGAAAACGCTTATGAACAAAAAGAAAAGGTATCACAGTCATGCAAGTTGAGTTATGCAAGGTGGAAAAAGATGCAAAAAATGTAAAATGCAAAAATGTAAAAGTATAAAAATGTAAAATGTAAAAGATGTTCAAAGGAATCTTATTTAGTTCATGCAAGGTCAGTCAGTCTTATTCAGTTCATGAAAGGTCCGTCACTTTGGGAATATTGTGTCTAATGTCTCCAGGAGAGGACCAACCAAAGAATAGTATATTCACAACTTAGGGAATGTAGTGCGTCGGATCAGGCCACCAAGAGGAATGTAATATGCTCAGATAGATGAAAATTATGAAGGACATCACACCCACTATCATCCAAAAAGTAACAAACACATCATATAAATGAAAAGGCTACACTAGGAACCAATAATGCAAATTAATCAACGGTAATGCATGCCACCCACTTTAAAGGAATTGCTACACATCATTTTGTGAGCAATAAATTTAAAGTACAGAAGAAAAGAAAAAGAAAAAGGAAAACAAGACATGAGAGCAAACTCGAAAATCCCTATGCCAAGTCATATGTTTCGAAGTTAGGCTGCGTCATGTCAAGGAAAATGAAAAACAAAGAAAGGTTGTATGTCACATGGGAGTCAATCTTAAGACATGTTGTTCACATCTCAAGCTTGCTCTTATATTTTCATGAAAATTTAATGAGTAGTTGAAAGAGACAACGACAAGTGACATACAAGGGATAAGGTTGCCTAACGCTTTGCCCAACACTTAGTGCAGGAAAAAGGTGAGCCAAAATTGTTGATGAAATGGATGCTAGAACAAAAATCAATGGAAATTAGCGGAACTAGGTTCCCCCACATAGGGAAGCATAAGTCATACTCCCGAAAATGTTGGATTTTACGACTCAAAGCTTTGCATTCATTAGTGTAATTTCCATGGACTTCATGATAGGTGAAAAATGAAGTCTTTTCATAACATTTCTTTTGAGTTCTTCGAGGGAGGATGACGAAGTGATCTTGACGGAGTCTTGACAAGATACCCTCTTGATCAATGGGAGAAGGTGGTCTTGTGGTTTGTTTCAAAGATACATCTTGCTTAGTAGTAGATGTCACACTTACACAAGTGTCTAGATTGTGAGATTTTATGCTTCCCATTATAGGAAGGTATAAAATCTAACAAAGTCAAATCATGAACATTTTGTGAGATGACATTGAAATTAAGTGAAGGTGTAATTATGTGTGGCATGTTTGATGAAGGATGATGTTCAAGACCATTAGTTGTTAAGGATGATTTAGAAGTGTGTTGTGTGGGGTTGTTGATGTTGAGTGAAGGTTTGGTGATCTCGATCACATGACAATAGCCAAGACCATGAGTTGTTTGTTGCATGTTAAGCTATACAAGGTTGCGGATACCATGTTCTTGAGCATCACATCCTTTTCCACTATATCCCTATTTAATGAGTTCATAGCCTTTTCCATAAAGCTTCTTCATTGCTTTGGAATCGGGTGGTTGTTCATTATTATGATTGTCAAGGGTTATTGTGGATTTTGTGGCATTGTCTAAAGTGGTTGAGGTGGATTCTTTTGAAAGGTTATCTGAATTTTGCATTGTCATAATGGTTGGTTATTTTTGTTTCGTATCTTTCATTTGTGTGAGTATGTATTCACCCATAAATGAGGCTGTGAATTCTAAGAATCCCCAATCATCACCAAATAATTTAGATACCAATTTTGTATCATTGTGTTCAATTTCAAGAGGGTCTATATTGGATGTTGGAACCAATGTTTTCAAAGGACCTATAGCTCCTTTTTCAAGGTGCATGCAAATTTCAGGCTCAAGATCTGCTTCAATTTGATAAATGTTATTGTTATAAACATATTTCATTATATGATGAAGGGTTGAAGACATTGCATTCATCTCATGAATCCATGGTTTGCCTAAAAGAAGATTGTATGAAAGATCATAAGGCATGACATGAATAGGAGTTTACAAAGTAACCACCCCAAGTGTAATAGGCAAAGTGATTACACCAAGTGATTGCTTTGTTGTATTATCAAATCCTCAAATAGAGACAAAATTAGGTATTATTTGTGATCTATCAAATTTTAATCGATCAAGGAGACTCACACAACACACATTAAGGGAAAAACCATTATCTATGAGAGTGTGTTTGATACCTGTGTGATTGAATCAGACAAATATCATAAAGGCATCATGTTGTTTATGCAACTCCAAAGGAGGGAGCTCATGTTGATGGAAGGTAATGTTAAGATTATTTTTGTGGATGAGAGTTGCCACATCATTTGAAGTTGTACCAGGAGGAATTGTGATTTGTTTTAAGGATGTTTGAAGAATATTGTAATTTGGTGAGTTTTGAAGTAAATCCAAAAGGGAAATATTTGCAAGAGTATTTTTTAATTGTTCAACAAGATCATACTCCTTCGTGTGTGGGTTGTAGTGGGGAGCACTCAGAAGATTAGGTAAGGGTAAAGAGGGTGGTATTGGTTGCGATGGTTGCGGATTATTTCAAGTGTTATATGTATGTCCAATGGTATTATAACTCGGTTGCTGCGATAGATTAGTTTGAGGTGGGTGGAGGGTGTAGTGAGGTTTATTGGAGGGATGAAGCAGATGCGAAGGTGGGTAAAGTGTGTAGCAAGGTTTATTGGAAGGATGAAGTTTATGCGAGGGTGGGTAAAGGGTGTAGTGAGGTTGAATATTGTGGACATCTCATAAAAAGCGAGAGTCTTCATTTTCTTTGAAGGGGATACTATCTTTGTCTTGGGTCATTATATCCTCCCTAGAAGGAGAGTTCTTGGGGGAAAAAAAAACCACATGTTCACATGACAATTAAGGTTTGGTTCATCCAAAATAACTTCATCGCCACTAAGGGAGTTATTAATGGTTGAATTCATTTGATTATTGATATTGGGGAGATTAGGGTAAGATTGTATTTGATTGTTGGTTTTTTCTAAGGTCACATTCTCTTGTTCCACATTATCTATCCTACTAGGAGAGCTTCTAATGTGTTCATCCAAGTTTGAGGTTTGCAAGGTAGCTTCATCACAAGTGGGACAGGCATCAAGAGAAGGACCATTATGATTGTCAAATAGATTTTCCCAAATGGGAGGAGCATTAGGGAAGGGAGGATCAAGGGTGTCATGATTCTTAATAGGGATATCTTCTAACACCAACCTATCCTCTTTACATCGAGGAGGGATATTAGGAGAGGGACAAGATTGATTGGAATGACTACGGAGACTTAGGAAGGTGATGTTTAGGAATGTGTCTATGATCTCATGTTCTTCTTGTCTAGCATTGTCCAAAGGGGAATAAGGAAGTGGACAATCAAGACCCTCAAGGCTTGTGACTTCTTGCACCAATATACCTTCGTCACTAATAGGAGAGGTATTGGGTGAAGAGAAAGTATGATTGTTTTGATTGTCTACACTACCATCCACACCAATGGGCAATGTAAGATTAAGGATTGTACCAATGGTTTGATCATGTTTCTTAAATTCCTCATCGTGGTAATCAAAAGTGAACTCATAAGAGGGAATGTTGCACTTATACAATCCACTATTAACGAAAACAAAGCCACATCTCTTGAAAGAAAATATGCTATGATGAAAAGGAAAGAAAGTACAATGTAATGACTTAAAAGGAAATGCAATTTTTAGTTTTTATGTAAGCTAATTTTCTATGTACACAATGAACTTTCTTAAAATGAAATGTTGTGAATGCAAAAGTGAAATGAAACAATGCATGAAATGAACTAATTTAAGTGAGATCTAGTGAAATGCATACTACATAAATGCAACTAACTGATATATACAAGTTAAGGCACCAAATAGAAGTCTAAAAATAAAATTTTGAGTTTTGTAAAATGTTGTTTTAGGGGTCACAAGGGACTAATTCGCCCAAGGTGGCGAATGAGTCCCAGTATGGACTTTTTTTAGAATTGTCAGAAAATTTTAAGGGATTTTGATGCTTTCAGAATGCTAAGATGCAGACCTAAGTGAACAATGCAGAATTTTAGAATGTCTGAATGATTACATATGCAAAAATGTAACCTACCATGCACTTTTACTCATACAAATTTGAAACCCTAGAATGCAAGCTAGCTAATGCAAAATGCAATGAAAGAAACTCTAGGATGATTAGTGGACTCCAAAGTCATAAAAGGAGGGATTCAAATATTAGGTTCACCAAAATGAAACATAAATTTTGGTACCACTAATCCTTCCTTGCTCTGCTAGGGTTTTTCACCTAAAAGGGGAAGGATTGTGTCAAAATGCATAGGGTTTCATTCAAGATTAATGTGAAAATGGATGGGAAATGAATGTGAAGTGTGTGTAGAAGTGTTTGAATGCTTATAAATGAAAATAAATGAATGCAAACTAATCTAATGCAAGATGTTGGAAAACACAATGTTGGTTGCAAATATGAACAATAAACTTAAACAAATGAAAAAAGGAGTCGATGAGACTAATCAGAGTGCACCTAGAATTAGATTTCTATTGCTAGAAGGTTCTGGAATGTCCCAAAACTCACTATTAATTGCCACTAGGACTGATTCACCATGCATGGAGAATTAGTCCTACTTCTGATGAAAAGTTTTGGAAACAGGTTTATGTACATCGGGAGCTAAATTTTGAAAAAACCACTTTTCAAGCCTATAGATGGGACTCATTCACTATAGGTGGCAAATTATTCCACCTACATGAATATGCAAAATCAGGAGTTGATTTTGTGCAGCTAGATCTACACTTCTGCTCTCTACAAGTGTTTGCTTATGAAATTGTCATATTCGAGTCTGAAAGTGCCTTTTTGTTGATATTTTGACTGGAATGATGAAGAGATGACTTGAATGACTTTGAAACTTGATATTCAATGATTTCAAAGCTTCCAAAGGACCTAAATTTGTAAACACACAAGAGGAAAAGAGGAAATGTTGATTGTTAAGGCATGGGGGTTTGCCTTGGTCAAACCCCATTTTCATAATTAAACCAAAATGATGAAAGAAAGGATTTAAACATGAAAAAATGGAATATATTACCTTTCCATGATGATTGATTTTGAAATTTTTCAACATAACATGTAGAATTTTCCCTTGAAAGTCTAAAAATTGATCTCTTAATGCCTTGAAATGATAAAAGCCTAAGTTGCTTGGCTTAAGATGGAAGATTGGTGAATGTAGAAGATGGTAGAAGATAAGAGATGTGAAATGAGGAGAAAAATACTTATTTATACACACTTGTGCCTCAGTAACCCGTTAATACCTCATCACAGGTTGACATCAAGTAATTTTAAATAAAAAATCGAAAGAAAATTTAAAATATTTCCTTTGAATTTGGGACTAAGGGGACTCATTCGGCCACCCATGGTGAATGGTCCTACCTAGACCTAAAACAAGTGTCGAAATATGTTGTATTTAATACTTTTTTCAGGTTTACATCTCAAAATAATATACTTAATAATACATTAGGGTCATAAGGTCAAATAAAGCATAAGAAAGGTGTAAATAAGGAGATTATGCCTAGAAAAGCATAAAATCTTGTTACATGACTTTACAACACTTTAAAATAGGACTTGATTAGCAATGAAAAGGTGATCTTTAGGTGAGTTGCAATAAATATATTCTAGAAGAATGTAGAATTGTCTTACAGAACTTCACAACACCTTCACAAGATAGCATTAAAAGTATTTTATTTAGTTTGCAAAGGTCCAAGACTTAGTGTGGGTGCATAAAATGCCTCACAACACCTAAATAAAGGCCTCATTAAGACCAATTAATCTCATGTCAAGAAAAGGGTCCTTTTTTCTGTGACACATTACCAAAGTGGGATTTGACCAAGGCAAATCCCTATACCCTAACCGTTAACCATTTTTCCCTTTTTTTCTTATTTGTTTGCATAAATTTGTATGAAGATTTGTCAAGCAACTACTTTTGTATGCAGATTTGTCAAGAAACTAGGTGTTGAAAAGTGGACAAGAAGTCAATAAAGTGTTTCAAGTCAAGTAAACCCTATTTCAGGCTTGGAGACAACCTACAACCCTTTTTTTGTAGAACTACATCAACCCGACAAGAAGACAAGTGCAGATCTGGAGCTACAGAATTGACCTTTGATTTCATAGATTTTTGGAGGATGAATGATTCACCATTAGTGGTGAATGAGTCCCACTTGAGGGCTAAAAAAGTTGATTTTCTTAGAATCCTATTTCTAACAGTTGAAAATCTGTTTCAGTTATTTTTGTTAGTAGTAGGACTAATTCGCCATCAGTGGCAAATGAGTCCCACTCGTGATTTATAGTGATTTATGCCAATTTCTAGAGCCTTCCAAATTTAACATTCAATTCCTAGGTACGCTCTATTCAACCTCTTTCAATTATGTTTGTGTTTATTCATGTTTTAGTTCATTCTTGCATATCTCATTGTGTTTTCAAACATTTCATATTTCATTAGTATGGCATTCATAATCAATCAATTTCATTGCTTAGTTTCACTTAGATCATTCCAATTAGTCGTAATTCCATCTTGCATTCCTTTATTTGATTGAACCACCTTAATTTTAGGGTTCTATCTCCTTTTAGGTGAAAGATCCTAAGAGTGCAAGAGAAGTCCATAGGAAACCACAAAATTGATGGTTCATTTTCCAAATTAACAAAAATATTTAATGACATTTTATTTCCTTTCCCAACACTTCAAACCTTAATAAACATCTTTGGTGCTATTTTCTTAGTAATGTTTGATATTTTTCTAATTAGTAAAACTATTTAGATCCATTTTTATGGTTGACAACTAACAAATATTTTTTGTCTACATTTTCTTTTCTCTCATTATATTATTATTCCTCCTCCATTATTGTAAGGTATCCCTTTTTTTGGAAAAAGATTAGTGTATGTTTTGTGACAATTTCAAAAAAAATTGTGAAGAAACTAACACTTTAGATATATTTCAAATATTCAAATATCCTTCAAATATTAATAGATTTTATTCTATCTTCGTGAGAAAAATAAAAAATTCAATTTTATTCTCTTAGTCCTAGATAAATGTAGGATAAGTATATGTGCATATACATATATACAAGAATATATTAAGCTACATGTGGAGTTTAAAAAACTAACATATGGGTTTGACCACCTTGCAGGAAGATCCTATATAACAATCACTTTTGTATCTATTTCATATGTAGCTATGACACTAGTTACATTTTGGTATATTGGATTTTATGCCTATTGATGGTCTGAGTTATCTAGTTAAATTTAATTTAATTATAATTATATTTGATTTATTTTTTATTATCTACATCCTTTATGATTTATTTTATATGTTTTATTTTTTCTTGAGTTCATAATTATTGTTTTTTATTTTTTTCACTTAGATGACTCAAGCATGGTCAACTTGTTAGCCCCATGGGTGCATTTATGTCTTGTTACCATAGTTTTCTTTTTTCAAACTAGAAACTCTCTAATTGCCTCACTAAACCATCTAGCCACTTCATTTACTCTACGTTCCATATCTATATAAATATTCTAGTTTCAGAAATTCTACTATCTTTCAAACACCTAATTTTAATAACAAAAATGATGTTCATGATTTTTTTCATTTTTTTCCTCAATCTTATTTAGATTAGGATTCTAGCTTAAATATAACATTTTTATTAATTCAAACAAAAGACCAAATAACATATTATTTAGCTTGTAGGAATTTTCTTTATGATTTCTTATGTTTATATTGAATTTTTTTTATTGGATTGCTATTTGAACAATAAATTAGGTAATTATAAATAATTTACTAAGAGCTATTTATCTATGTAGTTTATCTATTTCATATCTATAATCACACTAGTCATTTTTTATAGGTTAATCAACTCTATTTTTATAATGCTTTTTTCATAAGTTAGTTTGTTTACACAAAGCATTTCCCAACTACTCTACTTAATAATTTTATAATTCTTTTCTATAAATTACTTCATTACTTAGATACAGGAAGAAATAACTAAACTATTTTGTGAGAAAAACGCTTATGGGGTAAGATGATTTCATTAATTTTTCACATACATACCAAATCACATAAGATATTATCCTTATGCTCCAAATAAATATGAAAGTATTTTTTTATGGAAATACATCAATATTTTTTGCAAAGAAAAATTAAATACTTTAAATACACAAGTGGATCCCTCTCCCCCTATATAACAGGGAAAACTTTAGTGGCAAATCTTTTCCAATGGGTGAATAATTAAAATCGAGACCTCAAAAAGGAAATGGTGAATAAAGTACAAAGCTAAGAAATGATGTTGAATCCACGGGGTTTAAAAAAGAAATTGAAACCGATTAATTCTCCTATACAAGCTTGTTGATCGTCATTGGAACCGATTTGTCAAAATTTTATATACTATAATTGCAAATATTTATTAAGAGTTACCCATACATAGTACTACTATTAATTTTAAGTGATATACACCATAATGAAGTAAGAATTACCATTTAATTTTAGGGATATTTTAGCCTTGAATAGGGATTTAATTTGGCCGCATCGTCCATCAATTATCATTTTTAATCGGATGGCTGCGGAGTTTGATTCCATTCCTAATATGCATTCCTTTTAAAGGTTTGTTGAGGTACACCCAATTTGTTTGAGTCCACCACGATTAAAGAGCTGAAATCGTGGCCCAAGGCAAATTTTAGACCTCAACAAGCACAAAGGCATGTGTTAGGAATCATGAAATAAAGAACTGCAGCCATTTGATTAAAAAGCTAATCAATGGTAAAAATTTTGATTTTTCTTTAGTCTTAATTTTAAAGTGATATTTTTAAAAAACACTTAATTTGTGTGTGCTCCAATGCATTTTTATAGTGAATTTATGCTTGGTGGTGAGGGGCTGCGCCTCAGCCTCCTGTATCCGCGAGGCGTTAGGACATTGTCCCCACAAAACCCATGAGGGCCTGTACAAGGGCTTTTCCTTAGGCCCACTGGTAGTTTGTGCCCCAATTTCACTTCAATATTGCAAAAATTAAAAAATATATGGGGGAACTGTGTTGACCAACTATGCAAATTTTTAAAGGGGAGATTCGCCATTGTAATTAGTATTTTTAGTGATTATTCACTAGAATTGGCCACTATGATTATTATTTTTACCAATTATTCATTAAGATTCGCCAAGATTTTACAATTTTTTTTAATAATGTGCATAGATTCATGAGGAAAATTAATATATTTTTCAAATAAAAGGAAAGATTCACTAGGATTTTACACCTTCGCTGAGGGGGGGTTTCTTAAAGTTATCCCTACTATATAATATCAATGGAAAGAAAAAATCAAGTGTGGTCATATTGATATCATTATGGGTATCCTTGTATCTTGATAGCATAATATATTATTTTTCTACCTTAAAAATTCTTACATGCCTCATAAAACCATCCACTATCTTAACTTTATCCAAGTTTCATATCATTTTTCCATCTATTCTAATAATCCATACAAATATAATTTATTTTTTTCTTCTTGTTTAGATAATTTAGGGTAGCTATGCTACCTAATAACATTATCCAACTAAAGATGGGGGAAATATACTTTTAGAAACTATATACTTTATAATTCAAGTATATGTTTCGTACTCTCCTTAGTTTCCATCTATATGAAATAATCATTAATTGCACATATATATCTTCCTAAGATTTTTTCTCCACTAAGTTGTGAATTTATTCAGCATCAATTTTATCCTAGGTTGAATTTGGTAACTTTATACTATCAGATATACACTAGGCTGGTAATGATCGTTTCCCAAATTAACAAAAAAAAATTAATGACATTTTATTTCCTTTCCCAGTACTTAAAACCTTAATAAACATCTTTAGTGCTATTTTCTTACCAATATTTGATATTTTGTTAGTTAGTGAATTTTTTTGGATCCATTTTTATGGTTGACAACTCACAAATATCTTTTGTCTACATTTTCTTTTCTCTCTCTCTTTATATTATTATGCATCCTCTATTATTGTAAGGTATCCCTTTTTAAAAAAAGATTCTTACATATTTTTTTGACAATTTTGGAAATTTTGTGAAGAAATTAACACTTGAGATATATTTCAAAGATTTAAATATCCTTCAAATATTAATAGATTTTGTACTATCTTCGTGAGGAAAATAAAACTTTGATTTTATTCTCTTAGTCCTAGATAAATGTATGCTAAGTATATGTACATATACACATATACAAGAATATATTAAGCTATATTTGGAGTTGAAAAATCCAAAATATGGGCTTGACCACCTTGGAAGATCCTATATAACAATCACTTTTGTATCTATTTCATATGTAGCCATGACACTAGTTATATTTTGGTATACTAGAGTTTATGCCTATTGATGATTTGAGTTATCTAGTTAATGTCAATTTAATTAAATAATTATATATATATATTTTATCTACATCCTTTATGCTTTATTTTCTATGTTTTATTATTTCTTGAGTTCATAATTATTATTATTTTTTCACATAGATTACTCAAGCATGGTCACTTTGATAGCCCCATGGGTGCATTTATGTCTTGTTACCATAGTCTTTTTTTAAACTAGAAACTCTCTAATTGACTCACTAAACCATCTAGCCACTTGATTGTATCTAGGTTCCATGTCTATATAAATATTATAGTTTCACAAAATTTACTATCTTTCAAAAAAATAATTTAAATAACACAAATCACATTCATGCTTTTTTTCATTTTTTTCTCAATCTTATTTAGATTAGGGTTCTAGCTTATATATAACACTTTTAGCAATTCAAAAAGAAAACCAAATACTATATTATATAGCTTGTAAAAAATTTCTTTATGCTTTCTTATGTTTATGTTAACTCTTTTCTATTGGATTACTATTTGAACAATAAATTAGGTAACTAGAAATAGTTTACTAAAGGCTATTTATCTATTTTATCTATTTCATATCTATAATCACACTAGTCATTTTTTATTGGTTAATCAATTCTATTTTAATAACACTTTCTTTAAATTAGTTTATTTACACAAAGCATTTCCCAACTACTCTACTAAATAATTTTATAATTCTTTTCTATAAATTACTTCATTAATTAGGTACAAGAAGAAATAACTAAACTATTATGTGACAAAAACATTTATGTAGTAAGATGATTTATTTAATTTTTC
>VDFB02281492.1:987355190-987441295 GCA_007258455.2 Sequoia sempervirens
TTTGGAGTTGAAAAATCCAAAATATGGGCTTGACCACCTTGGAAGATCCTATATAACAATCACTTTTGTATCTATTTCATATGTAGCTATGACACTAGTTATATTTTGGTATACTAGAGTTTATGCCTATTGATGATTTGAGTTATCTAGTTAACATCAATTTAATTAAATAATTATATATATATTTTATCTACATCCTTTATGCTTTATTTTCTATGTTTTATTATTTCTTGAGTTCATAATTATTATTATTTTTTCACATAGATTACTCAAGCATGGTCACTTTGATAGCCCCATGGGTGCATTTATGTCTTGTTACCATAGTCTTTTTTTAAACTAGAAACTCTCTAATTGACTCACTAAACCATCTAGCCACTTGATTGTATCTAGGTTCCATGTCTATATAAATATTATACTTTCACAAAATTTACTATCTTTCAAAAAAAATTTTAAATAACACAAATCACGTTCATGCATTTTTTCATTTTTTTCTCAATCTTATTTAGATTAGGGTTCTAGCTTATATATAACACTTTTAGCAATTCAAAAAAAAAAACAAATACTATATTATATAGCTTGTAAAAAAATTATTTATGCTTTCTTATGTTTATGTTAACTCTTTTCTATTGGATTACTATTTGAACAATAAATTAGGTAACTAGAAATAGTTTACTAAGGGCTATTTTAATCACACTAGTCATTTTTTATTGGTTAATCAATTCTAATTTAATAACACTTTCTTTTAATCACACTAGTCATTTTTTATTGGTTAATCAATTCTATTTTAATAACACTTTCTTTAAATTAGTTTATTTACACATAGCATTTCCCAACTACTCTACTCAATACTTTTATAATTCTTTTCTATAAATTACTTCATTAATTAGGTACAAGAAGAAATAACTAAACTATTATGTGACAAAAACATTTATGGAGTAAGATGATTTATTTAATTTTTCACATACATACCAAATCACATAAGATATTATCCTTATGCTCCAAATATAAATATGAAAGTATTTTTTTATGGAAATACATCAATATTGCTCCCAAATAAATTAAATATTTCAAATACACAAGTGGATCCCTCCCCCATATATAATATCAATGGAAAACAAAAGGTTCATATGTTATTCCTCATAAATCAAGCACTTTAAAAAAGAGGTTCTTCTTAATATTGTCTTGAAATAAAAAATAACTAAAACAGGCTGCAAACCATGTAATTGAAATGAGAATGATCACTTAGGTGATGAACCGACACACATTTTTTGTTGAGATTTTTTTTTCATTCTCTACTTACATATTTGTATATATATTATATTATTTTAATGATCTTTTCAAATTGAGAGGCATTTATTTTATGAAATTCTAATCTATTATACTATATTTATAATAGATTTACAAGATCACAAAATTTCATAATCGTATTACATTTAGAATTTTCTCTTAATCACATACTACCAGTATTATGATCTTATCTTCATGATTACTATGAATTTAATAGATAAATTCAAATGATTCTATTTAGCATATTATATCAAACAATTACTAACATGATCTTTTTATAATAATTATAAGTTTTTCTGAAAATACCATGCTTATTCCTCATGATTGTATTATATTCAATGTAATATTCACATATTATACTAGCATAATTCATAATGATTATATATTTTCCATAATCTTAAATATTATTTTATTTTGTAACAAATTTACTATAATGACATATATCACTCAAATGTATTTACAAGGTCTTTCTTATATTTTATATGATTATCTGAAAGTATTTCGATACATGTTTTCTACACAATTATATTATTTTCCATGGGTATTGTGCTTGTCTTCACACTCATCCACTTTTCTCATGTTTATACTCATCATATTTATATTTTATGCTCATATAATTATCAATTTTATGATTTTTCTAAGGATATCACACCATTTTTCTAGTCTTGTAGGATACCTTTATCTAGCACTTCATAACTATACTTCTTCCTCTATTTGATCTTTATTTGTGGCATATTTTTTCCTATTATTTAGTAGTAGTTGAGATTTCCATATCCTTATATACTTTCCTCCAACTTGACTTCATTCTTTGCAAGCATGTAATTGGAGGGGAAGCATATAAGGTTGCTAATGTTCATTCTTTGACTATGCTTGTAGTTATTATCACATGATCAAGGTTTATTTTAGATGGTACCACATTAATTTTATTTCTCCGAGGTGGTATATTTTGGTTTTCTAGCTAGGCATTGTCCTTGTTCAACTAGAAGTGGAATATCTCTCACCTTATTGCTCTATGTTTTTTAATTTTAATTATAAATACAATATTCTTATTTTTAGTACCTCTATAATCTACCCATTTATTTTTCATTATGTAGGATTTCTAGATTAAAGACTCATTTGAAGACAAAAAAAATTCCAAAGTGAAATGATCATCCATATCTATATCCTTTTTTATGAGTGTTTTAATAAATTTATTTTAGTATGAGGACTAATTTTTTTTACTTTGACATGTAGTCTCATAGTCTATTTTGCATACAAGTAAAACTAGGAGTAACATATAATAATGAAAATATCTTACACTTTTCATGTTACTTTTTGACTCATTTTTGTTTTCTTATATATAGTGCAATATCAAGTGTAGATGGTGCGCTATTAATTAAGAAGGGGAATATAATCCTATCATTTTATTTTTTTCTCTACACTCATTTTCATACACTAGTGTTGATACATAATTTTACCACTTTCCTTTTCTGGATTCGTTATGTATCCATGAAATTGATCTTAATCAATTTTCCACTCACAAAATAATCCATTTCCCTTTGAAATTTATGATCTTAATTTTGGTTGAATTTACCCTTATGACCATTATGTTTTTTTGTGTTAAAATGTGCTCAAGGTGAATTTTTATTACAATAAAAACAATGAAAAACACAAACTCAAACAAACACTCAAAATTAAGCTTAGAAATTAAAAATGCATAAAATTGAACCAAAGCAAAGTATGTTAGAGTCCTCGTTGTGTAGAATTTTTAGTGAATATTGACTTGGATGTGTGCTCACTAAATATTGATAGCATAATGATTCTCCAAGTTAAAATGAGTGTGATCCTCGATAAAATGGTTAAGTGTTGGATATATATCCTTTGGTTGAAAATTGATGAAGGGCTATTATTGTTTGATGGCGATCAAGGGTTGAGAATGATTGAGATCTCTCAAGCCTCAAGATTATGCCAAGTGGCACAATGAGAGGGCTTGAGAGGGAGATGGTACTTTTAGGGGACAAGAATCATATAACATGGTACCAAAGTCATGTCGTATGTACAAGGGGCCATGTGATTGATTTGATGGGGAGGGTTTTCCTCACTTAGTCAAGGATTAAGTATGTGCAAATGATTAGAGAGTGGACTAGGTAAGTGGTTAGGATTAGGATTAGAGGGCAAGAGGGAGAGTTGGAGGATGAGACATGATGGGAATTAAATAAATAAAAAATTATTTATTTTAAAAATTTTAGAAGGGGAATAAGGATGGGTGAAAATAATTAGAAATAATTATTTACCTAAGTTAGACCTTAGGGGATATAAAAGAAGTGATTTTCAATGAATATTGGGATGGTGAATATTAATTAAATAATGTAATATTATTTAATTAATTTATAGAGGATAATAACTTGGATAAATTAGGGATAAATTGACGAAACATAAGTGGTCAGGTTGAGGTGTCTACAATGTAAATTTTTTAAAAGATGTAAACCATCATTAATTTTAGACATCATGCTAGATTATTCAACTAATCAATCATCATTGGTTCCATGAATTATCAGGAACATTTATCATGGGATCTACAAGACACAAACATCTAGGACCTCTTTGTATGTTTCAACATTTTTGTCCTAAATCTTTTAAGCAGCAACTAAATTAGTGTACTAATATGGCTTAGCATAAGATAGTAATTACTCTTACTAGGTGAAAAATAGAAAGAACAAAAAATACCTTTCTCTGTTATGAAATATTGAGAACATTGATTGGAATTGAAAGTGACAGTAATAAAATATATAGAGGTTTGATCTATTGATTAGAGTGAATATGTGGACTAGACTAGATCCAGACTTGGATCAAATCTATAATTATGAAATTGATCTAGGGTGATAAACGAATATTTCAATGCTTTGAAAATATTTATCCAAACATCCTTGATATTTTTACATTGAAAGGCATTATAAAATGGCACAAAAGTGGCTAGTGAATAGTATGTTTACATTACGTACATATAGAATATATATACAAATATATTAATACAATATTACTTAGACATATACATTATCTTATTAAATATTTACTCTTATTCTACAACACTGACAAATCATTATTCAACAACTATCACAATTTTCTACAAAATATTGTGTATTATTTTATTGAAATTTTAAAACATTATTTCATTTGCATTTATTACATATCATTAAATCACACAAAACATTTTCTCTAAGATGAATTCTTGATGTCATACTATTTATTTATTGAGTTTATTTTGAATTTTTTTTCACTTTTTATTTAAAAAATAAGATATTAGTTATGAGGGTTCGTTTTAATAATCCTCTTTGTAGAATTAATTAATTATTATTTTCTAAATCAGATATTATATACTCGTGACAAACTTACAATCCCTTGAAATCATTAATTTATGCATAATTTATATAAAATTATTACGTATCTTAAATCTCCACTCATCAAAGAGCTGAAGACAAGCACGCTGAGCATTCCCTAGGCTCAACTGTTATTTAAGCGTTACTACATTTTTCCTTCTTAAACAGAGGCCAAAGTAGGCACGTCAACAGGGGACGGCTTCATTTTTACGGAATCTTTAATGATGGACGAGCTATAATCGGTTTGCTCGTCCCAATACTTGTCCCACAGCATGACTCCTCCATATTTTGCGGAGTCCTTGATCTTAGGCAGCACATCGGAGATGAGTTTGTCCGGCTTAATATAGCCGCCGTGGGGGGCAGCATCGGGCGCAGCCGAAAGGCCGAGGTAGAAGCTCCCTGATTGAGCAGTGGTTACAGACGTGGTCCACAGGTTCCATTATTTCACCAGTTTGGAAGTGTCATCATTGACATACATACAGTCATGGTTGTTGTAAAACTGGATCCACACGTAGTCGAACAGACCCGTCTTCAAGGCAGGTACGAGGAGATTCTTGTCATCGGGGCACTGCGGAGCAGCGCTGAGATAGACCTTCTTCTTCGAGGAGGCGCTATAAACGGACAAGGCCGTGGCCAGATCGTCGAGGTGCCCCGTCGCAGATTCGATATCGAAGTCAATGCCGTCTAGAATGGCGTCTCCAAGAGGCCTGTTGGTCGAGGTCCCTCCGAGATAGTTGTTCCACAGATAGGTGGCCACGACCTGCGCATCATCTTTGGAGATTATATTTATGTTTGAGTTCTGTCCTCCTCCGAGGGATAGAAACACCTTTACGCCCTTGGACTGGCAGGATTTAATATGGCCGTTTACCGAGCTCCAATCGTGGCCTGCCAGGTTGAGCTCCGCCTTCTGCCCGTTGCCAGCCTTGATTAGAAACGCGAGCATCACAATTTCGAAGTTGCCGCTTTCGCAAGTTTTTTAAGAGAAGCTTCATTGCCATTCTGACCCCAGTATATGCTTATCTTTACCGCAGATGCGCTGCTGATCCACAGCAGAGCAACTATCAAGACAAGTGCGGCCCCTCTCATTCGACGACTCTCCATGCTTTGCAATGAATGCATTTCTTTGCTTTAAGGGGGATGGGATTGGGCTCCTTATATAGCCCTTTACCAGATGAAATTTCACTAGCACCCACCTCATACGGAGTTTCACATGGCACCCACCGGCGTTCATTTTCCTCGTGTGCTTTTTTTTTTTTAAGTGCAAAACGACAGATGAAATTGTCCTGATGCGAGTTTCCCCACTCGGGAGTACAAACGATAACATGCAACCGGCCGTTTATATTTTCTATAAGTGGAAGACGACAGGAATTAAATTGTCCCGTTGCGGGTTTCCAGTCGTATAATACATATATGACTTTTTCTTTTTTTATATGATCTTATCTTTAGTAATATTAAAATCTGTGGATGTCAGGTTTGAAATAGTTTTCTTCATAATGTGTAAATATTACATGTGATATTAATTATGTGTATACATTGTGGTTTGGATAAGTTTTCAATTATTGTAAGTTTTAAATTATTGTCTCATATGCATTTTGTAAAAAACTTCTTAGAGACTATTATTTTTTCATTTAGTCATTTTAAATATAAAAGCAGGTCACCAATATTTTTCAAAGAATTATACGAAGTGTGGCACAATATTGCATGTATAGTTCAAGACCACAAAAAACCCTTTCACTCTAGCACAATTAGATATATTAGTTGAAGAATCAAAGTTAGTGGGAGTTTGTTTTTGAACTTTTTATTCACGACATGTGACACTCATAAGAGAATTCATGCACCATCAAAGGGATTGATACTTTAATTTCTTTTCGAGTGATTTTTTCTTCGTTTGTAACTAGGCTAGTTTTGTGTATATTAGAGCCTTGGCCCAATTATTGAACTAGATTTGGCATTGTAAACTCAAGTTCTATGAGCACTAGACATATAATTAATCAATTATTTATTAATTTTAAATACTCAAATAATTTCTATTTGTGTTAAGAGATTTACACTTTTCACAGAACATTATTGTTTAGACAATGAAATATTTAAAATATGTGATATTGTAATTATTATTATAATTCTTCTATAACTAATTATATATGATGGGTTCTTACATTTAAATTAGAGCTTGTTAACTATTAGTATCTATATTGATGCTTTGTGACATATTAATGTTATTAAATGTGTTTTGGTGCATTGGCTTACTTTTAATACCTCTTAACCTATATTCCATGCCAAGTTAGGTTAGTTTGAATAGATAAAGAATTTCATTTCTAACCATGTAGACTATTTTACTTTTCAAGGTCCCACAACTTGTAAGACTTTTCATATTGATGCATTGTGAAGGACATATTATTTTGTAATAAATTTAAGCACCGAGTAATAAAATAGAGATGAAACTAGTAAAACCAAGCAATAAAAGAACCAAACCAATGAAAATTACATATTAGGTCATCAATTCTTTTTTTACATCTATATATTAGGTCACACAAGGAACCACAAATGCAAAAAATGCATAGCCATACATTTGGCATGTTGAACAAGGGTTTGGATGGGTAAATTTTTTTTTTCTTTCACCTTAGATGAGAATTAGAAAAATATTTACTTTTGGGACCAATAATCATATTTAGTTAAATGAGATATTTATTTTCCTAATAGCTTAGTGTAGTTAGACATGTGGTGGGATTTGATTAGCCATTGGGAATGAGGAAAAGGGAGCGGAAAAAATCAAAGGGATTCATTGAAAGGGTTCTGATAAAATATAAATAATGGAATCCACATAAGACTATGGTGAGAGATAGGATAAGAAAAGGGAGCGATGAATTCATTATAAATTATAGATGTGGTGTAAATAAATACACAACAAAACACAACTCTCTGGAAAGAATTATAAACTTATTAGAATCTAGAATTTCTAGATAGAAAAGGAGATTAAACAAAAAAAATTCACATGATTAGGTAATATTATTTAAAACTAAATCACTAATTGTAGGAAGGAATGCATCATTTTTAATTAACTAGAAGGAATGTGTGCATGTGATTCGTTTAATCCTTCTTAAATGTAACAATATTAGTTTTTAGTAAAGGAAATTAGGTAGGGAATAAGGTTAATATGAACACATTTCAAGTATTGGTCCATTGCCACATAGGATTCTATGGAATTGATGGAGACATTTGTAGTATTCATTATGGCATATATATACTATGGATGATTCAAATATCTTTATACTTCTATTTTTCTCAATTTTATTTTATTTCCTTATATTTTCATCATTTGTTGATCTTATATTTTTATTCAAATAGTAAGCAATAAATATCACTACCTAGGTTGGTAACCACCATTTACATGCATGATAAATTATCAATAAATAATTCCTTATTATCTAAGGCCATAATGAACCATCATAAAAAGCTATAAATTATAATTCATTCTCTATAACCTTCTCTCTCAAAAAGTGATACTAGATTGAGATATGTTTTTCCTTTCAGAATGCATTACTAGATTATTTAAAATATTGATAACACTTGTATTGTCATAGAAGATAGAAATTAGTTCATCATATACCACCCTAATGTCTTTTAATGTTTTCCTCATCCACAACACTTGTGTGCAGCAAGATTCTATTGCAATGTATTTTTCCTCTCTAGTAGATAAAGACACTAAATATTGTCTCTTTCTTAGCCATGACACCAATCTACATCCAAGAAAGAATGCACTGTGCAGCTTGTACTTTTTCTATCTTCCACATAAACAGTGCAATTTGCATTTGTGTAAGCACTCAAAGTACAATCAGTATCCTTTGGATACCATAATCCATGTTCCATAGTGCCCTTCAAGTATCTAAATATCCTCTTTACTGATGCAACATGTGATTCTCTATAATCTTCTTGAAATCTAGCCACAAGACAAATTGCATGTATGATGTCTAGTGTAGTAGCACTTAGATATAGTAGTCCACCAATCATTGATCTATACTTGCTCTGATTAGCCTTAGGAGATTCATCATTCTTGTTCAACTTAGGTAAGTTTGAATAGATAAATAATTTTATTTCTAACAATGTAGACTATTTTACTTTTTAGGGTCCCACAATTTGTAAGAATTTTCATATTGATGGTTTGTGGAGGACATATTATTTTCCAAGAAATTTAAGCACCAAGTAATAAAAAAGAGATGAAACTAGTAAAACCAAGCAATAAAAGAACCAAACCAATGAAAAGTACATATCAGGTCATCAAAACATTTTTTACATCTATATATTAGGTCGCACAAGGAAGCACACAAGCAAAAAATGCATAGCCATACATTTGGCAATGTTGAACAAGTTTGGATGGGTAAATTTTTCTATTCTTCCACCTTAGATGAGAATTATAAAAGCTTATAATTTTGGGATCAACAATCATATCTAGTTAAATGAGATACTTATTTTCCTACTAGCTTAGTGTAGTTAGACATGTGGTGGGATTTGGTTAGCCACAGGGGATGAGGAAAATAGAGAGAAACAAATCAAAGGGATTCATTGAAGGGGATTTGTGATAAAATATAAATCATGAAATCCACATAAGACTATGGTAAGAGATAGGGTAATAAAAGGGAGCCATAAATTCATTAAAAATTATAGATGTGGTGTAAATAAATACAAAAATAAACAACAAGCTCTAGAAAGAGTTATAAACTTATTTAAAGAATCTAGAATTTCTCGTTAGAAGGAGAGATTAAACAAAGAAAATCCACATGATTAGGTAATATTATTTAAATCTAAATCAATAATTGCATGAGGTATGAATGCATTATTTTTAATTAACTAGAAGAAATGTGTGCATGTGATTCATTTAATCCTTTTTAAATGTAGCAATATTAGTTTTCAATAAAGGAAATTGGGAAGGGAATAGGGTTGATATGTAATGCCTCACCATGCAACCCCAAAGGAAACTAATACATATCACATTTATGGCACAATTTTTTTTTTTAGTAACTAATATGCAACATAATATTAGCATGCAAGACTTGAAATGAATCAATACTTGTACAATATATGACAAAGTCCCTTGAGCTTACATGAATGCATTACATTATGAATCAATATCTATTACATTACATGAAAGATAGGCATGCACCAATAAACATAGGATAATAACATGAACATGTATAATACTTTAATAATATGAAGATACATCGCTCAAGGATTACATCGATGCAGTGACACTTCCCAACATGAATGAGGAAAGTACTATATCATGGAATAATACAAATGATAAAATTATTTAAAGAATCTAGAATTTATCATTAGAAGGAGAGATTAAACAAAGAAAATCCACATGATTAGGTAATATTATTTAAATCTAAATCAATAATTGCATGAGGTCTGAATGCATTATTTTTAATTAACTAGAAGAAATGTGTGCATGTTATTCATTTAATCCTTCTTAAATGTAACAATATTAGTTTTCAATAAAGGAAATTGGGAAGGGAATAGGGTTGATATGTAATGCCCTGCCACGCAACCCCAAAGGAAACTAATACATATCACATTTATGGCACTTTTTTTTTTTTGAGTAACTAATATGCAACACAATATTAACATGCAAGAGTTGAAATGAATCAATACTTGTACAACATATGACAAAGTCCCTTGGGGTTACATGACTGTGTTACATTATGAATCAACATCTATTACATTACATGAAAGATAGTCATACACCAATAACCATAGGATAATAACATGAACACATATAATACATTAATAATATGAAGATACATCGATGCTGAAGGATTACGTCGATGCAGTGGCACTTCCCAACATGAAAAGAAAAAGTACTATATCATGGAATAATACAAATGATATGAGTATAAAGCATCAAAACTAGATCCAACACTGGTATAGCTCTAGAGTCACAACAACTAGTACAACTCAACCCAACTTGATCATCGGTTGGGGATCAAATGGGGTGCATAGCATGTTCCACCCGACCACGTGGACCCTAAGGCCCACCCTTGTGTTAGGAGATGACAAGAAGGAACCCCAAAAAAAACTAGCAATGAAACAAAGATTTCAAGACTCTATAACAAGAACAACAATAACACAAGTAACATCCATCACAAGAACATCCAACACAAGAAACAAGATAACATGACAAGAGCATCAATAAACATATGACAACATTTGCTTCTAGAGGCTCAAGAGCAACAAGAGGGAGACAAAAACATAAAAGGTTGTTAAAGGGTGGAGTGTCATCATATAAGTAGTCACGCGTTACCCTGGTGTAACCTTCCTAAGTTGCCAACCCCAATCCTAGGTTATCCTGGTAACTTCTACCGGTCGTCGGGCCCCCATGCTCGATATGCTAGATCAACATACCTTGCATAAATACAATGTCGAGACAAGGAAGTTGATCTTTCCATTCTAGGCGTTCCCACTCATCCCAAGCCCAAACGAGCACTTGGGCCCATAAGTGAGGCTACATTATCTGAATTAATATGTGAAACTACCCAAACCCCCTAATTAATTAATTAAATTATCACTTGATTAAACTCACAATGGGTTATCCTAGACCAGCCACTTTGGGTATCGACCCCCATTAAGAGCCCCTCCCCCAACTAACAATAAAATCCCATAAACATAAATGGGGAAAGCCAACTTGGACAAACTAGAAAAACCATATAAACATACACATAAAACAAGGCAAGCAACAACTCACATAAGATCTCCATTAAAAAACATTTCCACTGTGCAAGGCTCAAACCCACATAAACACAATCCAAGTGTAAAGGTCAACCATTATCAAATAACAAAATCATAATACCACCCACTTATAGGAAAAACAACATAAAACTTAAATAAATACTTAAGGCTTGATATGGGTTATCCAAAGCAGATCCTCCTAGGTCGTCGGACCCATACCAACCCTTGCAAGTAAAAATCATATCCCCTCTATCCTCTGGAAGACTCTCAAAATAATAACACAGGGGTTCCCCATCAAAGAAATGTCAACAATAATAAGATCTCAAAGAGCGAGTCAACAAGTACGAAATAATGAGTGATAATATCCCAACATATTCTTTAGACTCATCCAAACTAATATAATTAATTTCGATACGAAAATCAACCAGGCATCCAAGGGATACCTCTATATTCTCCTCTCATGACACCCAACCACGATATATCTGTCAAACTTATAGTGTGGCAACAACTTAATACAAAATAGAACCCAAGTATTAAAGTTCCAACTCTAATATAACATTACAATGATCTTATCAGAAATGCTCAATTCACATAATAAATTCAAGGACATAGAAATAAATATAAAAGAATCCTACATCTATCTACTAAGAAAGTTTGTCAAGAGAAATCCATTAAACTATAATCAAGAACATAAACAACTCACATAAAGGTATTATACTTTGTTTATTTAGTAAAGCCTTCCATTTTAACAATAAGAGAATATACTTTCTCTCTGCTTTAAATAAATTGATTCTTCTAACAACTTAATGTTTATAATTTCACTATTGTTGTAATCATGTAATTTAATATTCTATAACTTGTTTAGCATCCATTACTTATTCAACAAATAAATTAACCAATATCTTATTAATTATCATTTCTTCCTAAACTCAAGATACTAAAGGGAATTTGGCCAACAATTCTATAGAATTTGCTATCAACAAATTCCAAACTATTCAACCACAAGATACATTATTTCCACACTCGCTTTATTAATCTAAATCAATGCAATTTGTTCTCCCTTTTATTTATTTATTATTTCCTATTCTTTTTCAAATAATAAATAAAACCATATAATTATCTCTCATATCTATATCTATATATATATATATATAATATATATAATCTTTAAAATCTATAATGATTTAATAGTATGAAGGGAAAATTTAAGACGAAATGAATACAAGCCTACTATGTCACTCTTAGTTTAGAGTTTAACATATAAAATTGATTACATCCAAGGCAATGAAATGTTCTCATGTCTCAAAGCTTGAGGGGTAAAAAGGAAGGCCGAAATTGGGAATGGAAGCAAATGCATTCAAACTAGCTTATACCGACATAAGCATTGACTGTAAGGATTTCTAAGATATAATTCTAGCAATGCATTCAAATTTGAAGTGAAGCCACAGAATGGCTTGAGAGAGTATAGAAAAGACACGCGAATTATTTAACAAGGGTCTCAAGAATCTATCTCATGGAACGAAATGAAACGGTTACAAAGGCAAGGTCGATTAAGGGTTCTTGGATCATATAAGAATATAGGCATAATATTTCCAGCAACACTGTTTTTAAGTTGGATCCTAAAATGCTGCAACTTGTGTTCATCTCTAAAACGTCTTGTGCAGAGGCAGACAGGTGTGGTGAGATTCAAATAGTAAGGAGATTGATAATAGAGAGAGGAAATTAAAGATACCCTGGTGTAGTTGGTTTGAAGGCCTTAAAATGTTACATGCTTTTTGTGGAGGAGACGGATCACATCCACAAACACGGGAGATCAATGCAGCAACAGAGTATTTGGCTTGGCAAATGAAGACTGCAGGGTAATGTGAGCAGATAGATCTGGTATTACATGGACATTTTAAATGGATCATCAATCAAGCGACAAACACACAGGAAGTACTTGCCACTCCTATTAGCAAGAATTCGATTTGAGGAGACCAAGGTTAATTTGTACTGAAGCAAGATACATGGGTGGTATGAAATCTATACCAGAAAATAGATCATGGATTACTAGTTCACATCTCGCTGCAGATTCAAGTTTGCTACCAACAAGGAACATAAATGCAGGTCTCTATACTCAAGCGACCATGACTTGATTAAAAACCGGGCCGTCAACTCTATCTGATATATATCTGAGGACGCCAGGGCAGGAGGCTAAACGTGCATGATTTAGCATGGAAACAATGAATCTCTACGAGCCCAGACGATACTAAAGATACTTGCATAGATCCTAGTCATTCTTCATCGACATACTTAGGATTCTATGTACAAAACAAGGTGATCTAAGCACGGCTAGGTAAGGAAACCAATCATCACAGTCATGTTTGAATTCAAAGCGAATGCATGTGCAGTCACTGCGCTATTACCACAAGCTGCCATGCACCAGCGTTGAGACTTTTGGAGCAGGGCATGTATCTCTACCGAGGCAAGAAGTCATACGATAAACAATAATAAAGAGGGCAGATATACCATGCATTAGTTTGAGAATCCAAGCAAATAAAACCATCCACAGAGAGATTGATAAATGTTTTCCCAAAAGGGGTGGATTTGAAATATCGTTTTTAATCATTCACAGGTTAAACAAAGAAAAATAGAGAACCAATTTAGGACCTTTTGAGAAGAGAGCATTTACTTGCCTCCTTTCGGGCTGGAAATGCTACCTCTCGAACTGGTTGGAGTCCCTGATATATGGATTTATGTTCTTCGCTTTCTCCTTCATTCGCTCCTTTGCACCTTTTAAACGTAGAGGCATATATTTCTGACGAATCCCCTTTTCTGCATATACCACTAAGTGGCAAAAGGTCTCCAAAAGGGATCGTTGCCTGACTGTAGCCTTCTCTTTGTCTAGAGATTTCAATTGCGCTAGCCCCATCACAATATCTGACCCCCGCAATCTTAAAACAAAACAGCTTAACTCCTTTGCATGCCAAGAATAGCTTGATCAAGACCAGTGGGCTTTTCCACCACTGTCAGTTATGAAAAACCTCCAATGCACGTGCATCCTCCCTCTTTTCCCGTTCCTAAAAATATCCCCCAATAACTTCCGTTATGCACAAAACATTTATTATGTCATTGAGGTTAATTTTTATATTATTATCTATTTACATTTATATTTATTAGTTCCTGCGAGGGAACTATAGGCACCACCAAAATTTAACTGGTTATTAATAACTATTATTTTAACCAATGAGAACTTAGAATTTTTTCTATTTGAATTTTTTTACTCTGTTATCAATGTATAGATGCGAATTATATAACAAAATATATTTCAAAAATCAATTCTCTTGAATCTAATTGGTACACAATTTTCACCTGATATAAGCGATTTTCGTGCTACCATTACTTTCATTACCGATTATTATGGAATGGTGGGCCATTACCGATTATTATGGAATGGTGGGTAATAAAAAAATATTCAACTGATTTTTAGGAATTTTTTTTAATTATGTGGAACACATAGGTAACTGGTAGTCAACAATCGATGACCAATCAAATCTCATTTTCTTTAAAATAAAATAAAACACAATAGATCATAAGCAGAGCATGGTTGAACTTCATGTCGTTTATACTCATTAGATAAAATAGATATATTTAAAAAAATTATTTACAAGTTAATTTATAAACCATAAATTCAATTACAACATTCTTTTTAATAATACATTATGTGAATTTTTTTTAATAGTAAATATAAATATATATTTATTTATATTCATATTTATTTATTATATTTTCCATTCTATTAAATTCAAATATATAAAATAATCTAATAACAAATTCAAATAAATAATATAATTTTTAATATTATTAATTTAACAACATATTATAATATTATAATATATACACTATATAATACATATGTAAGATATATAATATCTAATATATAATTTTAACATCATTATAATATTATAATATATATACAATATATATGTAACATTTATACCATCTAAAATATAATTTAATATATTAAATAATAATATTATAATTTTATATTTTATTTAGTTTTGATTTTATTTTGCAACATAATATGGATGGTCCCTTCAGGCTGCTAGAGGCAATAAGTTTTTAAACTAATATGTCTAAAATTAGCTTACTTACCATATAAATTAAATAATTTATCTAATATTATTTATAAAGATAAGATATACAAAGAATATCTTAAATTATTACCTCAAAAAAGAAGTTTCTAAAACTTAGAAAATTGAGTGTGGAAGAACTTTCCTAAATTTACAAGTTTCTATTTTAATATACTTAAAATTAAAAAAATCTTTGAAATCTTTGAAAAAGAAATATCTAAATTAATGTATTTATACTTATATAATAAAACTTAAGTCTAATTATAACCTTGATGTGAAACCTAACCCTCATTCTAATTATATCTCTAATCGTAAAGTAAACCTTAATCTGAACTATAACCCTAACCCTAATTCTATATCTAATTATAACCCTCACCTTAATCCTAATAATAACCTTATTTCTAATTCTATCTCTAATTGTAAAGTAAACCTTAATATGAACTATAACTCTAACCCTAATTCTATATCGGATTATAACCCTAACCTTAATCCTAATAATAACCTTAACATGAAACCTAACCCTAATTCTGATTTGTTAAATAATATTATCTAAATTGTTTTAATTTTAATTTTAATTTGTAAATCTTGGACTCACCTTCTTATGACTTGTAATCATGGGTTATGCCCAAGCTCTTTAGTTATTCTATGAGAATTTTTTTAATTCGTTTCAATTTGTTAAATCATGCTATCTATTTTTTTTTATGATTTTTTTTTGGTAAATCTTTCATATGATTATAGGCCCCTTGAAGACTATGTGGGGTAAGCATGGTTCAAATTGGGTTATTCTTGAATCTATGCAAATATTTTAGGAGATTTTTTAATTTGTTTCAATTTATAAATCATGTGAGTGTTCTGTTACTTATAATTTTAATTTTTGAATTTTCTTTGCAAATATTTGATAAGGTTATGCCAACCTTTAGTGCTATTTGAATCATTATCCATAAGCAAGAAACCATTATCCTTGATATTATGCATAAAATTATCATCACACAATCCATATAAATTATAGTTATAATTAGAAGGTTTTCTTATCATTTTGTACAAGAGGTTGACCTTTTTTAAGACAAATTGCCTAATTCTACCCTTTGGATGAAAACCAATAGGGTGATTTCAATCAAAGGTAAAAATTTCCCATTTTTCTGCAATTATAAAAATTGACATGGACTTATAAGTTTTCCCCCTAATTTTAAATAATATTATAGGGATACCCCCTATCTTTCTTCAATTCATAATAGAAGCAATTGAATTAGATAAATGAAAAAAAAAAAAAATCTTCACAATTTTAGGAAGCACATAATTGTAAAAAATGTGAAGATTTATGAGAGTAATTTCAACCATGGTGAGGCTCTTTTAGGATAGATCCAACATGCTACTAGCTTTCTCACTCTAAATTATTTTATTAATAATGGATTCATTCTAGGCATAGGCTTCTTGTGCACTTTCTCATACACTATGGAGTAAAACTTGCACTTACCATTATAATTTCCCTCTCATGCCTATTATAGTCTCCCCAAAGAATTTTGAATTTATTAAACACAACTAATCAAAACATAACTATTTTATAACTTTTTGGTAGGAACTTCACTGCCCTACAACTCTTGTTTTGTAACTTCTAATAATGAGAAAGCATTTATTATTTTCTTTATTAAATTGTGAATTTAAATTATTTAGTACCTGATTTTAATTTAATTAAGTAATTAAACAAGTCCATTCAAAATATTACTTTTATCTCAAAATTCATTAACCCAATATATAAAAAAATCATAAACGAACACATACTCAAATGCCCATAAAAGCCAATATGGAGGGGCACTACATGATATGAACACATTTCAAGCATTGGTCGATTGCCACATAGGATTCTATGGAATTGATGGAGACATTTATAGTATTCATTATGGCATATATATACTACTAATGATAATTCCATAGTCTAAATAGATATATTTGTATCATCCATATAATTTGAGCTTGTATGATACTATTCTTTAGATCCTTCTACTTTTAACAATTCTATTTTGTATTCTTATTTTTTCATCATTTGTTGATCATATATTTTTATTCAAACAATAAGCAATAAATATCACTACCTAGGATGGGAACCACCATTTTCATGCATGATGAATTATCAATAGGTAATTTCCTATTATCTAAGACCATAATGAACTATCCTAAGAAACTATAAAGTATAATATGTTGAAAATCAATGTTTTATAATTTAAGAGATTTACAGTTTTCACAGAGCATTTTTGTTTAGATAATTAAATATTCAAAATTTATACGTTATTGTAATAATTATTATAATTCTTCTATAACTAATTATATATGATAAATTTTATTTTACATTAAGTTTGTTAAATTTAAATTAGAGCTTGTTAACTATGAATGACTATATTGATTCTTTGTGACATATTGATGTTAGTAAATGTGTTTTGGTGCATTGCCTTTCTTTTAATACCTCTTAACCCATCTTCCATGTCAAGTTAGGTTAGTTTGAATAGATAAAGAATTTCATTTCTAACCATGTAGACTATTTTAATATTTAGGGTCCCACAACTTGTAAGACTTTTCATATTGATGCTTTGTGAAGGACATATTATTTTGCAAGACATTTAAGCACCAAGTAATAAAATAGAGATCAAACTAGTAAAACCAAGCAATAAAAGAACCAAACTAATGAAAATTGCATATTAGGTCATCGAAACATTTTTTACATCTATATACTAGGTCACACAAGGAACCACACATGCAAAAAATGCACAACCATACATTTGGAATGTTCAACAGGGGTTTGGATGGGTAAACTTTTCTATTCTTGCACCTTAGATGAGAATTAGAAAAATATTTACTTTTGGGACCGATAATCATATTTAGCTAAATGAGATATTTATTTTCCTACTAGCTTAGTGTAGTTACATATGTGGTGGGATTTGATAAGCCATTGGGGATGAGGAAAAGGGAGGGGAAAAAATAAAAGGGATTCATTGAAGGGGTTGTGATAAGATATAAATAATGGAATCCACATAAGACTATGGTAAGAGATAGGATAAGAAAAAGGAACCATAAATTCATTAAAAATTATAGATGTGGTGTAAACAAATATAAAAAAATACAACTCTCTAGAAAGAATTATAAACTTATTAGAATCTAGAATTTCTAGTTAGAAAAAGAGATTAAATAAATAAAATCCACATGATTAGGTAATATTATTTAAAACTAAATCAATAATTACATGAGTTGGGAATGTATTGTTTTTAATTAACTAGAAGGAATGTGTGCATGTGATTCATTAAATCCTTCTTAAATGTAACAATATTAGTTTTTAGTAAAGGAAGTTACATAGGGAATAGGGTTTATATGAATAAATTTCAAGTATTGGTCCATTGCCACATAGGATTCTATGGAATTTATGGAGACATCTATAGTATTCATTATGACATATATATACTACTAATGATAATTTCATAGTCTAAATAAAGATATTAGTATCATCCATATAATTTGAGCTTGTATGATACAATTCTTTTATATGTTCTTATCTTTTCATCATTTGTTGATTTTATATTTTTATTCAAATAGTAAGCAATAAATAACACTACCTAGGTTGGGAACCACTATTTGCATGCATGATGAATTATCAATAGGTAATTTCCTATCATCTAAGACCATAATGAAGTATCCTAAGAAACTATAAAGTATAGTATGTTGAAAATTAATGTTTTATAAGTTAAGAATGGTAATGCATACATATTATTTCTAAAATCAACCCAAATATGCCTAAGAAAGGATAAGAAATCATTTTTTATTTAATATCTATTCACAAAAAAGAAAGATGGATTCAAAGAAAAAATAAATGTTGACCCAAAAAAGTGTCATAAGGTAATCATGTAGTACCAAGAAAAAAAAGTTACTAAAAACTAAAAAATGGAAAAAAGGTGAAACCAAAACTCTATGAGAAACACAAACTATGTACACAAGAAAATTTCTAAGACAATAGTTCCCTTTTACACTCAAAGAATTGAGAAAGAAAATATCCAAATTTCTCTTACTCTACTTATTTAAAGTATTCAACAGGGTATGTGCAGGATCATGATGGGACAAAAAGTGGCGATATGATGGGTATTTGTAGGGTATGTGGCTGACAACATTTTTTTTACCCAAAATTGATGAAATGAAAAGGGTTTTTAAAGGAGATTCTCAGCTTTCCACCAATATAAATTATGCTTTACTTTGAATTTAATAAATAATTATTATTCATTTTCTATTTGAATTATGACTAAAGTCTATTGATAGGTTGATTGAAAAACATCTATAGCTTTCAAATGCGTATCACATTTTTTGAATCAAAACATGTGTCACATTCTATGCTTCATACTATAGGATTAAATAAAGAAAAATTGAATTTCATGAAATTTTGATCAAGTTAAGATGGTTAGACATATAAGTTTTATATTTTTTAAAAACTTGTAATAAAAAATTCATAATTAATTATTTACTTGGAAAAAATTACAAAAAAATATGCATCACATCTGGACATGAGTCCTCTACTTATGTATAAAATATAATAAAAGAATATTATTATTTTATTGTGGTTAGGGGTCAGATAGACACCTACTTCTTATTTTTTCCCTGAAATTTAAGTAGTACTACATTGAAATTTCAAATTTTCACCAAACAATTTTTTTTAAAAAAATAAACCTTGTAGTTTAGAAACTACATTCAATTTGCTACATATTCTATTCTTACATATTTTTGAAATAATATAGATAACTTATTAAAAATTTTACGTGAAGTTTCCTAACTCTGATTTTTCTGAAATTTTTGCCACTTAAGGGCCTATTTTTTCCATGATGATCCTGCACATACCCAACAATATTATTGGACTCTTTGGGTAAAGGGGAGAGTACGAACATCCTTGAACTTAAAAATTATGGTAGAATTTTGTTGTGCCTTTTAACAACTTGCCATGTTTGATTGTTAACAAAATGATGACCCTCATTTTAGCTTAAGTTTTAGCCTACCCTATAGTGTTAGAAAGTTCAAGCAAGTCCTCCAAGTTTCAAAATATGACATTCTCAATGGTCAAAATTTTATTACAGATGAAACGAACATAAAAAATTATGCCACATTTCTTTTGAATTTTTTTCAAAATTCACAAAAATAAATAAGATATTTTCTTGTGGGTTCTCCACATCCAATTGGTTCAAATCTAGCTACATAGGTTTTCCTTGTAATGTTTTCTTTAGATGCAAAATCATGGAAAAGCTCTTTTTTGTGGAGGTCTAATTTTCAACTAGATTGAGCATTTAAAAGTGTAAAATAACTGGTGTAGGAGCACCTTTGGTCAACATTGGTCAAGCTAGATTGATCTTGAGTAGGCTTTAGTAGTGATGAGTTTTGGTTCTAATAAGGTCAATAAGACCAAGTTTCCTTGTGTAAGTGAGTCGTGGTTTTTAGGTGATAGAATGGAAGTTTTTTTTGAGTCTATGATGATAAATAAGGTCTAAAAGACCATTCTTAATGTATGTTGGTGGTTTGGTGTCTTACGTGTCAAAATATGTAAAAAGTTGCAAAAGCCAATTTGTAAATGTTTCCAAAACAAAAAGTTATCAAAATACAACCTTTAAGGGAATTTGAAGAGACATGGAATTCAAATAGTAGTTGTAGACATTGGACAATTAGAAACTGATTGGAAGATGTATTTAAAGCCTACAAAGGGCATGTGCAAGATCATGATGGGCATGTGTAGGGTATGTGGCTTACGACTTTTTTTTAACAGAAATTGATGAAACAAAAAGGGTTTTTAAAAGAGATTCTTAGCTTTCCACCGATATAAATTATGTTTTACTTTGAATTTAATAAATTATTATTATGCATTTTCTATTTGAATTGTGACCAAAGTACTGATTGATAGGTTGATTGAAAAATATCTATAGATTTCAAACGGTATCAATTTTTTTGAATCTAAAACATGCGTCACATTCTATGCTTCACATACTATAGGATTGAAAAAAAATGAATTTCATGAGTTTTTAACCAAGTTAAGGTGGTCAGACATATGAGTTTTTATATTATTAAAAAGTTGTAATAAAAAATTCATAATTAATTATTTACTTGGAAAAAAATTACAAAAAAATATGCATCATATCGGGACATGAGTCCTCTACATATATCTAAAATATTATAAAAAAAATATTATCATTTTATTGTGGTTAAGGTGGTTAAACAAATACGGTACTTCTTATTTTTTCCCTAAAATTTAAGTACTACTACATTGAAATTTTAAATTTTCACCAAATATATTTTCTTAAAAAAAATAAACCTAGTAGTTTAGAAACTACATTCAATTTTCTACAGATTCTATTCTTAAATATTTTTGAAATAATATAAATAACTTATTCAAATTTTTATGTCAAGTTTCATAACTCTAATTTTTCTAAATTTTTCGCCACTTAAGGGCTTGTTTTTCTCCATGATGATCCTGTATGCATACCCCAAAGGCTCAAACAAAGGGTTTTGATGAAGTTTTGAAATCAAATTCAATAAAATACAACATTTTCTTTGTTTTTTTTATTAAAAAAGGGGTAAAAATTTTATTCAATCAGAAACAGAGTACAAAGCAAAGGCCAAAGGCCCACCAGAACAGACCACCACCAAACCAACCAGCAACAACACTACCTATTCATGTCCTCCACTAATAGCTTCTCAAGGGTCTCAAAATAATTAGGAGAAAGCTCATCCTTTCCACTGATATCCCAGCCATCCACATTCTCAGAGGCCCACTTCGCTAGACAATCGGCAACTTTGTTCCACTCTCTAGGGATATGACAAAAGGAGACAGAATCCAAGGAGCTGCCAAGACTCAAAATCTGTCTACCCACAGAAGCCAATTGCCAACTAACATCATCCCACCTTTGATTGTTCAGCAAATCCACAACAATCTGAGAATCTGACTCACAGATGATCCTCCTCCAACCCAAAGAGCATCCACGCTCAATAGCAATCTTAATAGCCAGGGCCTCCATCAGATTATTAGACTGATGCCCTTTGTAACTAGAGAAGACAAAAACCACACCACCATCATTACCTCTACCAATACCCCCCACACCAGCATGACCAGGGTTCCCACGAGAAGAACCATCAGTATTAATCTTTAGGACCCCCACCGGGGGAGGCATCCACTTCCCATCACGACAAACCCGTTGTCGAACCTGACGGGGCCTTCTGCCAGCAAAAATACCCTGGTTACTATCCCCCAAGCTCAAATTTCGCACAATATCAAGATCACCAGGATCAAGATTTTCAGACCTATCACACTTAGCTGAAATAGACTCCTGAAGCCTGCTAATTATCTTTTGCCACAATTGAAGAATTCCCAGATTGGAGCCACAAAAAACTCTACGGTTCCTCTCCAACCAAAGGTTCCAAAGAATGAAAATAGGCCCAATAGACCAAGCCACCTGAAGGAAAGGAGTCTTTGTTGGTGGTCTGCCCAAACTTTCCCAGAAGTCAATCAAGGATGTAGCATGAATACACCCATGGTGCCAAGCCTCCCACCATCTGTGCCATAACTCCCTAGAGTAAGGGCAAAGAAAAAACAAGTGGGAGGTACACTCCTCACTATGAGAACAAAGAAGGCAAATAGAGGGTCCCTGAAAGCCACGTTTGCGAATATTCTCCCAAGTGAGGCACTTCCCCTGGGCAACCAACCATAAGAAAAAATTGCATTTGGGCCAAGAGAAGTTGTCCCAGACCTTCTTCCACCAGTGCACTTCAGTAGGACCATATAAATTCCTGTCCAACATAGCATAGCCTTGGGCAACAGTAAATTTACCTTTTGGACTAGGGTTCCAAGCCAGAACATCCCTCCCATTAAGGGAGCTGCAAAGCCGAGCCTCCAAAACTCTAGAAAGAACAACACGATCCTCATCCGATCCACCCATGGGCCACTCCTGTGGGTCCTTCCAGCAAGCCACCACCGCCTGCCCAATACACTTGACAGTTTTAAAATGCTCCACCTTAATCCAACCGGCCTCAGAAAAAATATGGAAAAGAGGCAGAAGCTGAGGAAAACTAGAGAGAATGGGAGGGTGGCCATCCCAAGAGTCCTGCCAAAATAAAACATCAGAGCCTCTATTACAGATCCAAAAGAGGCCTTCCTTAATCAGCTGGGCCCCCTTCTTAAGGGTGTCCCAAATACAAGAACCTTTACCCAACAAAGGAAGACGCGGCACATCGAGGCAATCAGCACTAGGAAAATACTTGTGGGCTAGAATCTTAGCCCAATCCTGATCAAGATTGTTACACCACCTCCAGTACAGCTTGGCCGCCAAGGCAGTGACAACCAGAGCCATAGACCTAAGACCAAGGCCCCCAGCATGCTTTGGCCTGCAAACAGACTCCCACTTGACCAAGCTCCACTTTGAGGAGAGAAGGTTGCCAGACCATAGAAATTGTCGAGACAAAGCATCAAATTCCCGCACAAAAGTGGACGGGGGAACCTGCACACAACATCTATAAATGGGGAGAGACTGCACCACAGTCTTAAGAAGAATCACTCTCCCAGCAGAAGAGAGCCATCTGTGAGTCCAATGGCTAACTCTACTTCGAAATTTATCCAAAATACCCTGCCAATAATCTCTTCGCTGTCCTCCCAAAGCCAAAGGGATCCCAAGGTACATCAGGGGAAGAGAACCGATCTGAAATCTAAGGATCCTAGCAATCCTGTTCTGAATAAGCTGAGGAGTATTAAAGAAGTAAATGGAAGATTTATCATCATTAATATGCTGACCAGAAGCCTTCAGATAGATGTCTAAGGCTCTCCTGAAGTTCACCGCCTCGCTAATTCTAGCCAAGCCCATTAGCCCAGTATCATCCACAAACTGAAGATGAGAGAAGGAAGGGAGAAGGTTGTTCCAGCTCCAACCATGGATAAGACCCTGTCTCACCTGAGATTTAATAAATCTACCAAGACCCTCAGCCATGATAATGAATAAATAAGGGGATAAAGGATCCCCTTGCCGGAGACCCCGAGAAGCACTAAACAAATCTGAAGGTTCCCCATTAATGAGAACAGAGAAGGAGGTAGAGGTCACACAACTAAGGACCCAGTTCACCCATTCCTCAGCAAAGCCAAAAGCCAAGAGAGTTTTCTGTAAGAATTCCCAGCTCACCCGATCATAAGCTTTAGACATGTCAAGTTTAATAAACATAGCCTTCTCCTTAGAGTTAGCCATAGAATGAACAGCTTCCATGGCTATAACAACCCCATCCAAAATTTGTCTCCCTTCAACAAAACCACCCTGCTCAGCTGAGATCAAAGAACCAAGGAGTGGTTTGAGCCTCTCCGCAATCAATTTGGTGATGATCTTGTAAACAACGTTACATAACGCAATAGGCCTGAATTGAGCTAACTGGTTAGCTCCTTCCAACTTAGGTATGAGGGCCAAGAAGGTAGAATTCATAGACTTGAGCATCTGTTTGTTCCTAAGAGATTCCTGAACCACCTCAAGGAGATCAAACTTTATAATTTCCCAGAATTCTTGAAAAAACTCAATTGGAAACCCATCTGGACCAGGTGCTTTACCTTTTTTCATATTAAAAACCACTTTCTCCAACTCAGGTAACAAGATAGGACATAAGAGAGTCCCATTCATCTCAGAAGAGACCAGGCGGGGAATACAATCCATGATGGCCTGCTCCTCAGCCTGGGCAGCAAGATTCTCCCTAGAAAAGAGGTTTGAAAAATAATTGACTGCCTCCCTGGAAATATCAGCATAGGACAAGAGTTGAGCCCCATCCTGCGAAACAAGAGAGGAGATAGAATTTCCTTGTCTTCGAGCCTTCACAGAATTATGAAAGAAAGCAGTGTTCCTGTCCCCCTCCTGGAGCCAATCAATACGAGATTTTTGCTTCCAGAAGATCTCTTCCCGAAGTTCCCACTCTTCTAAACCCTTCAGAGCCAAGGACTCAGCCATACTAAGGGCAGAGGTCAACCCCTGGTCCCGAATCTGATGAGTGATAGTATCCAACTTGGACTGGGCAGCCATCTTCTGAGCTTGAAGGTTCCCAAAACTTTGTTTATTCCATCTCTTAAGTCTGAACTTCACATGCTGAAGCCGCTTGCTAAAAGTGAACATGGCTGTCCCATGAGCAGGCATCCCCTCATGCCACCAATCCATCATAAGCTCCTGGAGAGAAGGATCTCTTAACCACATCAATTGGAATTTGAAGGAGGGATTTTTGGTGACACCATAAGCAGTGACAGAAAGCTTTATGGGCCAATGATCAGAGCCCCTCCAATCAAGAATTTCAGAGCTGGTCGTCAACCTACTATTCAACCAATAACAGGAAACAAGAAATCTATCAAGCCTTTCAGAGATAGCCTCCACACCACATCTCCTATTATTCCAGGTAAAGACACCATTGGAAGGCTTCACATCAATGAGATTCAAGAAACCAATCATATCCCTGAGAAGATTAGCAGAGGGGTCTAACCTGGCTAACCCACCACGTTTTTCATCTAAGCAAGTAACAGCATTAAAATCACCAGCCATAATCCATGGGAGAAACGGGTCCAAGGCTCGGATGAAACGAATGTGAGCCCAGAGAGTTAAACTTACCTGAAAGATCCGTAGGAGCATAAATATTGGATAAGAGAAACCTTTCTCCAGTGACAAAACTAGAAGCAATCAGAGAAATGGAAGACCGACTAGACATCCAGCATAAGGGGGAAACTTTCCTTGGGTTCCAGAAACAAGCCACACCCCCTGCACTGTTCAAAGCACCTACACCCTGCCAATTGCCTTGAGGCCAGATACGCGAAGCACAATTAGCAAGCCCATCAATAGTAAGCTTAGTTTCCTGGATAAAGACAACATCCGGTAACTGAGATTCAATTAATCTGCGAACAGCCTTTTGTCTAGGGATGCTGTTCAACCTCCTTACATTCCAAGATAAAACAATCATTTATGGGGGTGGGAGAAATGGGAATCAATGGGCTTCACAGACCCAGACTCAACCAAAGTATCACCCATAAGCTTAACCTTCTCTTGATCAGTCTTCCTTCCACTCTTTGACGGTTTATCAAGAGGCCCCTTTTTAAAGGATTTCTGATGTAAGCCTAATGTAGGAGGAGCTTTATTACCCCTCACAGGATCTGAAGCCCCCTTAGGAGCAGGGGGATCAGGAACCACCGCAACGGAGTCCTTCGGAGTCTGTGACTCCTGCAGAATCCCGAAATCCTGAGCATGAGCTGAAGAGTCCATAGCCTTCTGATCCTTCTGATGAACCTCTGGAGATAGAATTTGATCCTCTTTCCTTGCATCATCATCCTGAACATCTTGCAGACCCTTAGCCCCAGAAGAGAGCTCAACTGGAATACCCTCCTCCTGGGTCAAATCATCAAGAACCTCAAACCTGTTAAAGTTGCCTTCATTCTGCCTATCCATCCAAGATCTCTTCCTGCCCTTGCCTTTGTTATGGGACTTGACCGGAATAAAACCCTCATTATCCACAGGTTCATTAGACATTGGAGCCTTTCCCTTGTCCCCCTTGGGAGGCCCAAAATCAGCTGAGGGTGAGGATTTAAACCTAGGGCATTTGCGGTGTAAATGTCCATATTCATGGCAAATTCTGCATCTAAAGGGTAGGGTTTCATAATCCAGCTGTTGGATCCAAGAGGAAGATCCCAAGCGAATTTCCATAGAGTCTGGTAATGGATTATTTAAATCAACTTCAACACAAATGCGAGCAAAAGAGATTACCTTACGATCTTGAGTTTGGGATGCCGATCCCACCGGTTTTCCAAGAAGCAACGAGATTGAGTGAAGAATATCCTCCCTCCAGAATTCCAATGGAAGCCTCGGCAAACGCACCCACACGGGAACCCGCGAAGGAATCTCCTCAGCAGAGTTGAATCCCATGTGCCAAGGTTTGATGAAAAGCCCTACCTGGTTAAAGAAATAAGGACCTCCTTCAAAAGCCCTATTCCTATCTGACATGCAAGAGAAGATGACCAGAAAATAGTTATTCGCTGCCAAAATAATCTCCATATCACCTTCAGGATTCCAAACCCGACGAGCCCAGGAGTACAACACCGGTAGAGAGAGACGAAGGCCCAGAAATTTACAAATAAGGGCATGATTACCCCAGTACTCAACATCTTCAGAAACTTGCTCAGGTTGAATAACCAAAACAGGTCGATCCTCAGATCTTTCCAAGCATCCGTTTACTTTTTTAATTCGAAACGTCCCTTTTACGGAAGAGACCCCATCTCTATATAAGGGTTTACCCATCTGGTCTTCACCATTGGCATGCAACGCAGCAGACGGCTCCCCCATCTCCAAGTCTCCAGAGGAAATTTGAGACACAACAAAGCCCTGATTCTCCATAGACATGGTAACACGTCCACACCACCAAAGAGAGGCACAAAAAGAGACCCCCAGTCTCAGATCTCAAGACACCACCCGCCAGACAATGAAAGGCACAACAACACACAGAAAAAAAAACCCGTCCTCCCACAGCCAGTCAAGGGTTCGGCCCCCAAGCCAACCCACACCCCCCTAAGCACAGGGAAAAACCCCCCAAGAACGCAGCAGAGATGCAGCACGCAGCCGCAGGCAGCCAGAAGCACGGAAGAGCTAGGGCGCGCAGGCCCTAGCTCGCACCCAGACCACGCACAGCGCCATTCCAAACTCTGCAAATACAACATTTTCTTTGTTATTTCTTATGTTTTCTAAAAATTTTTCTTTCTATACATGGCTTGTACAGTCTTGTAAATGCTCTGAATTCTTTAGTGTTTTGAGACGTTAAGCTTGAATTTGGTGGGAGATTTCATTGGTTTTCTTGAAACTGCTTTGTTACATAGGAATAAGGGTTAGATTGTTGTTTAAAAGATGAAATAGTCATTCCACCTACTATTTGGATCTGTTGCTCGGTGGAATGACTCTTCTAATTGTAAATTAGGTGTTTCAATGTTTTTGTATGTAGGGAAGTGGAGATTGCATGTTTTGGGTAATACCCTAGGGTTAAGTTGTGCAAGTTTCCATATGAAAATGGGGTGAAAATGGGGTGTCAAAGTTGATTTTTGATGAAACAGTGAAGGAGGTGCCTATGTGTAGGTTTTGTGAGTTTCTACAAGCCAATTAGAGATTGTTAGATCCAATTATGGGGTTTTATAAGGTCATGAGTCAGGACTTTGCATAAACCCTTGTGTTTTGTGTGAGAAAGGAGGGTTTCTTGGTGTAGTTTATTAGATGGCCTAAATCTACAAATAGGTGAGTGATTCTAGAGTTTTGTGTCATAATTTAAGACTATCCAAGGGTTTGGGGTGTTTTTCAAGCATTTTAAGGGCACCTCCTTTGGAAATTAGGGCTAATTGAGTAGCCGAGAAGCAGGGCAGCCTATTGAAACTTGATGTTGGGTCAAAGAAACTCTATGATATCTTTTGGTATGTTATTTGAGAGTCTGTGGTGAGTCTTTGTGGAGTTTTATAGGCCACTGTATGGACTTCTCTAAAAGATACCTCCATTGGTTGTTTATTGAGGGCTACAAGCCATAAGAAGAAGGATTGAGTCAAGTTGAGGGATTTGTGTTGTAAGGAGTTGTTTTTCATATTGAGTTTGGTCATTTTCAAGTTGAAGAGAGTCTTTGATCCACCTTGCTTGCATTAGGTGGTATCAAAGCCTAGTTAATAGATCCCTTGTTGGTGATTTGGTTGGTTTTTGTAGGTTGGAAGGTGAAAAGGCAGCATTGTGAAGATGCCTCCCAAAGGAAGCATAGTTGCAAGAAAGATGGATGAGCAAGCTAGAAAAATAGAAGCCTTGAGAACAGAGATGGCTGCATTGAAATCAAAGATTGGAGTGGATATGGATGAGAGTGATACCGAAGAAGAGACTTCCAGTGAGGAGGAATAGATGGATCTAAATGTTGTAAGGATGTTGAAGCTTTTAAAGGTTGTGAAGAAAGATGGACATAGAAAAATGGATGTTCCTATGTATGGGGGAAAACTCGATGGAGAAGAGCTCTTGGATTGGATAGGGGCTTTGGAGAACTACTTTGATAGTGAAGAGATTGATGAAGAACACAAAGTGAGGAAGGCCAAGACCAAATTGAGAGGACATTCTTTACTATGGTGGAACTTTGTGAAAGATTAAAGGGAGAGAAAAGGAAAGAACAAGATCACTTCATCAGAGAGGATGAAGGAAAAATTGAAAGGTCAATTTCTTCCTTGTGATTATAATGTTCAGTTACTTAAACGATTACAAAATCTTAGGAAAAAAGAAAAAGATGTGCAAACATATACTGAAGAATTCTATAGGCTAAGTATAAGAACTAAGCATGAGGAGGATGAGGAAGAAAGAGTAGCTAGGTATCTCAATGGCCTAAGATATAACATTCAAGATGAAATCAGTTTGTTGGCACCAAAATCTATAGAAAAATGTTTTCAAATGACAATTAGAGCAAAAGAGAAACTCAAGAGGAGACAAGAGAAGGCAACAAGAGGAAGAGGAAATAATTCTAGGGGAAGAGGTACATCTTCAACACTAATAAATCCCAAAGAAGACCTTGAAGATGCTGATAATAATAAAGAACAAGCTCCTGAATCAAGAGGTGGATGGAGAGGTGGAAGAACAAGTTTTAAGAAAAGGAGAGATTTCAATGACTTTTCAGGAAGATGTTATAAATGTGGTGAGTTTGGTCACCTTTCCTTCAAGTTTCCTGAGAAGAGTGGAACCACATCAAGTGGAGGAGAAAGGAAATCTGAAAGGAGATCCCAAATTTCTTATGAGGATGAAGCTAAAAGCTCAAGCTCCAATACTCTCTGTGCTACTCTTGAAGTTGGAGAGATGATGATGAGAAGACAAACTTTGAAGACATCCATGGAGAAAGAACAAATTCAGAGGAGAGCCTTGTTCAGGACTACTTGTAGATGCAGAGATAAGGTATGTAAAGTAATTTTGGATTCTGGATGCACTAATAATATGGTCTCTAATGATATGGTTGAAAAATTGCATTTGGAAAGGGTACCTAAACAAAAACCATACAAAGTGTCTTGGGTCAGTGAAAAAAAAACCATGCTGGTGAATGAACAAGCTACTGTGGAGTTTCAAATTGGTCCCTATAGAGATAAGGTTGTGTGTGACATCCTACCTATGAGTTGTTTCCATATTTTGCTTGGGAGTCCCTGGCAATTTGGTAGGTCTGTAGTTTATCATGGAAGACATACACCTATAGCATTGAAAAAGATGGGAAGACCTTTATTCTAACTCCATTGATTGAGGAAATAGGTGAGCAAGGTGAGGTCATCATTATGGTAAGAAAGAAATATGTGAGTAATAAGGAAGGTGAGAACATGAGATTTGCAGTCATGCCGAAGTCTGATATTGTTAGGACAATGAATAGGAAGGATAAGGGTGATGTGTAGATAGAAATGAAGGGAAGAGCTTTTGTGTGGAAAGAGATAATGGGTGAGAAGGTGACTCAATTTGATACTAAGAAAAAGAAAGGTAATAAGCCTATGAAAGGGGAATAAATTTGTGATGGAGTATCGATAGGGACAATTATGTGTCCTGTGGGAGTAGATAAAGGGATGAGTAAGGTTACAGGGATTGATGAAGTAGTGGATAAGGATACATAAGTTTTTAAAGGTAAAAGGGAAGATGATAAGGGGGAAAAGGATTGTGATGTTGTTTGGATAGTGGAAAAGGAATGTGCAGGTCTGACATAGGTTGTAGAAGGTAATGGTACCTATAGTGGATAGTGCAAAAGATGGAGACAAAAAGAACATGGGGCAGAGGACTATGCAAGAGGAACAAGGGAAGTTGATGACAAAAGATGATAGTGTGAGTATAGGTGCAAAGAGGACTGTGACAATAGAGTTTGATGAAGGAAAGGATGGAAGACACCCCATAGTACAATTTGACAGAGTGAAGCCTGATTCAAGAAATTACAAGGTCAATAATAACAAGGACAGTGATAAACTAAAGGAACCTATTAAAGGAAATTGTGAAGGATAGAGCAATGAAGGATACAAAGGAAGAAAAAATACTTAAATCTTTCCAAGGGACTTGGAGAAGTTTCATGTTGGGGTGTATGGTGTAGGAGCACCTTTGGTCAACATTGATCAAGCTAGATTGATCTTAAGTAGGCTTTAGTAGTGATGAGTTTTGGTTCTAATAAGGTCAATAAGACCAAGTTTCCTTGTGTAAGTGAGTCATGGTTTTTAGGTGATAGAATGGAAGTGTTTTTTGATTCTATGATGATAAATAAGGTCTAAAATACCATTCTTAATGTATGTTGGTGGTTTTGTGTCTTAGGCGTCAAAATATGTAAATAGTTACAAAAACCAATTTGTAAATGTTGTCAAACTAGAAAGTTATCAAAATACAACCTTTAAGGAAATTTGAAGAGTCATAGAATTCAAATAGTAGTTGTAGATGCTAGACAGTTAGAAACTGAATGGAAGATGTATTTAAACCCTAAAAAGGCTCGAACAAAGGTTGTTGATGAATTTTTGAAATCAAATTCAATAAAATACAACATTTTCTCTGTTATTTCCTATGTTTTATGAACTTTCTTCTTTCTGTACAACCCGTACAGTCTTGTAAATGCTATGAAATATTTAGTGTTTTGAAGAAACATGTGTTACCTTCCATTTGATACCATTTTGGCAGGTTAAGCTTGAATTTGGTGGGAGATTTCATTGGTTTTCTTGAAATTGCTCTGGTACATAGGAATAAGGGTTTGATTGTTGTTTAAAAGATGAAATAGCCATTCCACCAACTATTTTGATCTTTTTCTTAGTGGAATGACTCTTCTGATGGTAAATTAGGTGTTTCAATGTGTTTGTAGGCAAGGAAGTGGAGATTGTATGTTTTGGGTAATACCTTAAGGTTGAATTGTGGAAGTTTCCATATGAAAATGGGTTGTCATAGTTGTTTTTTGATGAAACAGTGAAGGAGGTGCCTATGTGTAGGTTTTGTGAGTTTCTCTAGATGAATTAGAGACTCTTAGATTCAATTGTGAGGTTTTATAAACCTGGGAGTGAGGACTTTGAATAAACCCTTGTGTTTTGTGTGAGAAAGGAGGGTTTCTTGGTGTAGCATATTAGATGGTCTAAATCTACAAATAGGTGAGTGATTTTAGAGTTTTGTGTCACAATTTAAGACTTTCCAAGGGTTTGGAGTGTTTTTCAAGCATTTGAAGGGTACCTCCTTTGGAAATTAGGGCTAATTAAGTAGCCTAGAAGCAGGGCAGCCTATTGAAACTTGATGTTGGGTCAGAGAAACCCTATCAGATATTTTGGTATGTTGTTTGAGAGTCTGTGGTGAGTCTTTGTAGAGTTTAATAGGCCACTGTATGATCTTCTCTAAAAGATACCTCCATTGGTTGGTTATTGAGGGCTACAAGCCATAAGAAGAGGGATTGAGTTAGGTTGAGGGATTTGTGTTGTAAGGAGTTATTTTTAGATTGAGTTTGGTAATTTTCAAGTTGAAGAGAGTCTTTGATCCACCTTGGTTGGATTAATAACCAATTCACTTAAAAATCACTACAACCAGTCTTTTATAAGGCTAATTTAAAAGTTTGTTGAAGTTTGACTTATATTATAAATGAAAAAATTATAACTTCACTTCTAAGCTGGTTCACTTAGGATTCTCCACATCTCATACACAAAATATTAAAACATAATATCATCATTGTTGCAAGTACAAATAGTTGGTGTTTTTATTAATGTCAACAAGCCTATGTTTGTGTTGTCATTAATGTCAATTGTTGATGCTTTGATTAGTTACATTATGTTGAAATTAGTAAGTGTTACTTGTGTCAACCTCTAGTGTTGCTTTCATAAGCTTATATTTGTGGATGTATAGTTGAGTTGTGCAGTTGGTTTAAAGTGGTGGTAAGGAAGTACTGAAGATAATGAGGATGTGTGTCTAGTACTTGGTTTCCAAGTTATTTTGAGAATATTTGAATAAAAGAGGATACTGTGTGTTGTAGAGGTAATCTGGTATATAATGTTGCATTCTAGTTTTTCTCCACATTTATTTTGTGTTTAAGATCTACTTTTTTTGTTCAAATTTGTTAGTCAAAAGTGTTTAGAGGTTCTACATCAAATTTTTTTTTCTTTTGATCATTGTGTAGAGAGATTTGTGTTCACTAGTGGGTGAATTGTATGTTGTAGTGGCATTTGGGAGAAAGGGTTTTTTTCTGCATTTCTCTTTAGTTTAATTTCTAGTCTTGTAGTTTTGGAAGTGTGTTGATAAGGTTCATATTTATCTTTTGTCAAAAAATTTCATGGTTTGGTGCTTCAAAAGTTAGTTTCTTGAGTTACATTGGATGCAAGGTTGTCTAAGTGTATTGGGTGTGTACATTCCCTAGGTGAAAGTTGTTGCAAATGAATTTCTTAGATTTTAGGGTGTTTGTGGAATATTCTAGATTTTTCTCAAGTGATGTTTGATGTCTTTGAGTCATCTTTGAATTTTAGGAAGTGTGTACTTAAATGTTAATGGTGTTTACATAGGTTCAGCTAACCTTGGGTGTTTACACTAATTGTGGATTTTCTTCAACGATTATAAAAGCATGGTGTGGCGTGTACACATGTATTTAAGTTTGTGTAAAGGTGTGATGTGGTCCAACTTCATTCCTTTCCACTGTAAGAATTTTTTGGTGCTGACATAGATTAAATTTGCATGATTGAGTTGCATAGTTGACCTTGGAAAATGTTTCATGGTTGAAGAAGGTATAAATAAGAGTTGTATTGATGCAATTTTCAAGGTGCGAAGTGTGTGATGAGAATTTTAAATGTGTGAAGTGTGAAAGGTAAATTGTAATGAAAACTTCAATGAGTTAGACTACTGAACCATAGATTTTTGGCACCCTAGGAATTTCTAGCACTTCTATGGTTTTCACCTAAAAGGAGAGAGTAGGACAAAAAATGCTAAAGGGTTCATTCAATGTATGTAATGTATGATGTTGTTTAAGATAAATGTAATGAACTAAGTAAAATTAAGTGATCTAAATGACTAATTATAAATGCAAAACCTAAGAAACAAGTGATGCTTGAAACACATTGTGTAATGCAACAATGAACTAGAAATGAATGCAAAGCTAAACATAAATGAATGAAACTTGAAGTGTGCACCTGAAAGCCTGAAGGAGACTAGAAATTGATTCTAAAACACTATTGATGCTGATTTTCAAGCCTAGAGGGACTCATTCGCCATTCTAGGCGAATCAGTCCAAGTTATGCCAAACTGAGTCAAGACCTGTTTCTGACAAAAGGGTATCAAAAAATGCACAAAATTGACATGGAAGTGGGAATCATTCACCATTTATGGTGAATTATTCCACTTTTGAATTTATAGATTTTCAAAAGTGGATTCTGAGCTTCTGAACTACATTTCGACTTCCTACAGGTGTCTGCTTCTGAAACTCTAATTTACAGGTGTGGAAATGAGTTTTTGTTGATATTTTGACTTGTTGAATGAAGAGAATACTTGATCAGCCTTGCAACTTGATCTTCAATTATTTTTAAGCTTCCAAGAGTCCTAAATCTATAAAGACACAATGCAAGAGAGAGAGATGTTGAATGTTAGGGCATGGGGGTTTGCTTTGGTCAAACCCCTTTTAGGTAACTAAACCAAAATGATGAAAGAATGGAATGACATGCAACAATGGAGTTGATTACCTTTCCATGATGTTTTATCTTGAAATTATACAACAAAAAATGAAGGATCTACCCTTGAATGTCTGAGAATTGATATCTTAAAGACTTGAAATGAAGAAACCCTAAGTTGCTTGACTTGAGATGGAAGATTAATGAATGACAATAGATAACATATGTGAAAATGAGTTAAAAAGACTTGTATTTATAGGAAATTCATCTATTTTACCCATGAATACCTCATCATAGGCCGACATGAAGCAATATTAAACTCAAATTTCACTTTTTTCCCGCTCAAAGATCAAAATTGAGCCAAATGGTACTCATTCACCACACATGGCGAATGGGTCCCACCTGGATGGGACTGATTCACCATGCATGGTGAATGGATCCCATAGGGGCCAATCTAATAGCTAGGAAGCTAAGAGATAAGAAAATAAGGTCTAAATTGCAACCTTGTTAGGTATTTGATCAATTTAAGCATCAGGATGCACAATATGGGTTAATATGGGCCTATTAGTGATGATGTAAATGTCAAATAGGGCTTGGGACACAAAATTCAATATGAAAGTGTGATTAAGTACACTTTACAACACTAAAATGAGGTCCTCATAGGCTAGGAAGGCACAAGAACCAATGTGAATGTGCAAGACATATTACAACACTAGTTTATCATTAATTTTAAGTTATAAGCCTTCTAGATTGATGTAATAATGCTATTAAACACATTTTATAATGTTGAATTAGGTGAACTAGGCTCATTAAGTCTAGAAAATTGTGAAAGTCCTTTACAAGATTCTACAACACCTTTACAAGACATTGTTAAAAGCATGTTATTCAATTTGCAAGGGTCGAAGACCTAGTGTGGATGCATTAAATTCCTCACAACACCTGAATCAAGGCCTCATTAAGTCTAATTTATCATGAATTATTCGCATGTCAAGTAAAGGGTACTTTTTTCTATGACACATTTAGCCCCCACTTTAGTGTGAGCATGAACTTGCTTCAAAATCACACTAAAGTAGACATTCAAGAGACATCTTCATGTAGAGATGTAGATGAAAAAGAATGACAAATATCAAAGGAGATGGTCTAGCCCCTAGGATCAAAGATCTTAAGTCAAACCATCAAGATACAAAATCATGCAATGGCAAGAACTAGAAGAGAAGGAAAATGAGGTGGAAAAGATGTACTCACTATGGGGCCACAAAACTTTAGGTCCTTTGCGAGGTGAGAAGTCCACAACATACTCATTCTGGGGCCATGAAACTTCTAATTGTCTATAGGGTGAGAAATCCCAAAAGAGGAGAAACATACGCTAGTTGGTATACACTCACAAACACATAGTTGGCTATGGGGAAATTCATGCCTCAGAATGGGGTTCCTGCTCAACCATACCAAAGTTATACCTCATGATAACTTTAATAAGACGCTACAAAGGAAAATGGTTTTTGAGCTCCATGAGGTAAGGAAAACTTTGTATGCTTGACACTCATAGACATTGTTAATGGAGAATAGTGTAGGGATTTCACTTTGTTTGTGCAATGTCTCATTTTAGGGAACATCATGCTCAATGTCTTCAAGAGAGGATAAGTGCAAATGATCTCATCTTGTTTCTAAGAGAGGACAAGTGCAAGGTCTCATCCTGGTGAACATTGTGCCTAATGTGTTAAAGAGAGGAAATTGTAGGAAAAATAAAATTGCACAATGAAATGTGAGTGGTGATGTATGCACCCACTTTAAAGTACTTGTGAGCACTCGTACTATGAGAAATTGCTTTAAAGTAGAAAGAGAGGACATGAGAGCTTACTCTGAAAGCCCTATGCCAAGTCAAATGTTTCTGATAAGCTACGTCATGAAAAAGGTAGTATGTCACATGCAAGCCAACTTAAGGCATGTCGTCCACATCCCAAGCTTGCTCTTATGTGTTCATGAAAAGCTAACAACTAGCCAAAGAAGGTGATCACAAGTGACACACGAGGACAAGGCTAGTGAATCTCTTGTGCCCACTTAGTGTAGGACAAAGGTGAGCCGAAATGTTTGATGAAATACATGCTAGAGTGAAAATTAATAGCATTTAGAGGAATGAGGTGCCCCCACATAGAGAAGCATACAAAACTCTTGAAAATGTTGTATTTTATGACTCAAAGCATTACATTCATTAGTTGAGTGACCATGAACTCTATGGTAGGCACAGTATGAAGTCTTGTAATAACATTTCCTTTGAGTTTTACGAGGAAGAGAGATCATATGATCTTGGAGGAGTCTCGACAAGATGCCCTCTTGATCAATGGTAGAAGGTGGTTTTGTGATTGGTGTTAAAGAGACATCTTGCTTAGTAGTAGATTTCATACCTACGCAAGACTCTTTAGATTGCGATATTTTGTTTTCTCCATAGGAGGATATAAAATATAACGAATTCAAATTATGATTATTTTGTGAGATGACATTGAAATTAAGTGAAGGTGTAGTTGTGTGTTGTATGTTTGATAAAGGATGATGTTCAAGACCACTAGTTGTTGAAGATGATTTAGGAGTGTGTTGTGTGATATTGTTGATGTTAGCTGAAGGTTTGGCGATTTCTATTACAAGACAATAACTGATACCATGAGTTGTTTGTTGTGTGAGGGGGCCTATAGAGTTGCAGATACCTTGTTCGTTAGCATCACATCCCTTTCCACTATATCCAAGTTGTTTCATAAGCTCAAAACCTTTTCCATAAAGCATTTTCATGGCTTTTGGATCAGGTGGTTGTTTGTTATTGTGTTCATCAAAGTTTATTTTGTAGTTTGCTTCTTTGTCTAAAGTGGTTGAGGTGGATTCTTTCGAAAGGTTGTCCAAATTTGGTGTTGACATTATTTTTGTGTCTTTTACCTTATTTGAATATTTGTGGATGATTTTGTATTCGCCTATGAAGTCATGCTCAAAATATAAGGAACCCCAATTGTCATCCAATAATGTTCTGTGATGTTCAATTTGTTTTTCATTTTGTTGTGTAGGTTCCAATTGTGTGGTTGGTGTTAATGTGTTCAAGGGGTTCTCTTTGGTTTTGTCAAGTTGTAAGAAACTATAAGGTACAGAGTCAACATTAAGGGTGTATACTTTGTTGTTGTAAATGCATTTCATTTTGCAATGAAGAGTGAAGGGAAAACCATTCATGGCATGAATCCACTCTCTGCCTAAGATAAGATTGCATGAAAGTTCACAAGGCATGACATGGATTGGTGTATTTAAAGTAACCACTCCAGCGGTAAGAGGTATAATGATTACCCCTAGCAGTTTCTTTATGACATTGTCAAATCCTGTAATAGATAGAGAATCAGGTTGAATGGTTGATTTATCAATGCCAAGTCTATCCAAAAGACTCATACTACACACATTAAGAGTAGAACCAACATCGATAAGAGTTATCTTTATCCCTTTTGTGTTGTATTGAGTGATGATCATGAAAGTTTCATTTTGTTTTCACAACTCTAAAGGAGGGAGCTTGTGTTCATGGAAAGTAATGTCAAGATTCGTGCTATGGATTAAAGTTGCCACATCATTTAGAGTTGTACTAGCAGGAACTAAATTTTTTGTAAGGCTATTTGAAGAATAGTTGTGGTAATTTGGCAAGTTCTGAAGAAAATCCCAAAGGGAAATCTTTGCAGGAGTATTCTTTAATTGTTCAACAATATCATACTCCTTTGTGTGTGGTATGTAACGAGGAGCACTAGACAGATTGGGTAAAGGTAAATTGATTGGGGTTGGTTGTGGCAGTTGGGGATTTTTTCAAGTGTTATATGTATGAGCAACGGTATTGTAGCTTAGCTATTGCGATACATTATTCTTAGGTGGGTAGAGGATGAGTTCAAGTTTGTTTTAAGTTTGTTGTTTGTGTGAAGGGGGGTAGAGAATTAGAGGGTTGTCAGGATGTCCCATGAGGTATGTATGAGGTCCGATCGAGGGGATCTAATGGACACTTGTGCATTCATAACCTCAACAGTCTTGGTTTAATGTAGTTCTAATGAAGGGAAATCAAGAACCACTTGTTTATGGAAGGAAGATACTTTATGATTGTTTTTGTTTTCTAGCATCATGATATTCTCCCTATAAGGAGAGCTTTTAGGAGAACAACAAGCCACATGTTCTTGACAAGTAAGACTAGGTTCTTCCAAAATGACTTCATTGCTAATAGGGGAATAACCAATGATAGGATTGTCAAGAGGGGGATGATTAGGAGAAGGTGTTAGTTGAATGTCCATTGACCTTAAGGTATTATTCTCCTGTGTTATGTTATCTACCCTACTAGGAGAGATTGCAATATGTTCATCCAAGTTTCAAGTGTGTAAAGTGGCTTCATGACAAGTGGGGGAGGCATCAAGAGAAGGATCACTATGGTTTTCAAATAGATTATCCCAAATAGGAGGAGCATTAGGGAAGGGAGGGTCAAGATTCTCATGACTCGTAATAGGGATGTTTTATAATACCAACCTATCCTCTTGGCATTGAGGAGGGATATTAGGAGATGGAAAATTTTGACTGTCATGGTTATGGAGATTAGGTAACGTGGTATTCAAGAATGTTTCTACTTTTTCATCTTCTTGTTTTCTGATGTCTTCCAAAGGCTAAAGACGAGAGGGACAATCAAGAAACACAATACTTGTAGCTCCTTTCACCAAAATACCTTTTTCAATAATAAGAGAGGTATTGGGAGAAGAACAAGTATGAGTGTCATGATTATTGACACTTGCATCCTCTTGTGTTATTATATTCTTGTAAATCTGATAGGTATTAGGAGGGTATGCAAAATGCTTATCAAATGTTTTACTTTGTTGTCCTAGATTATGTTCATGAAAAATAGAATCATACAAGCCACTTGCTACTCTAGAAACATGGAATGCTTTAAGAGAACACATACTAAAATGAGAAAGTAAATAAAGTGCAATGCAATGACTTAAAATGAAATGCAATTTTCAGATATGAAACAAGGTAATGTTCTGATTACACTATGCACCAATCAGAAAATGACATGAAAAATGAAACAATGCATGAAATGAGCTATTTTAAGTGAGATCTAGTGAAATGCATGCTAAAAAAATGCAACTAACTAATATAGGTAGGTTAAGGCACCAAATAGAAGATTAAAACCAGAGTTCTAAGTTCTGTAAAATGTAGTTTCAGGGGTCAAAAGGGTTTGATTCACCCAAGGTGGTGAATGAGTCCCAGTATGGACTTTTTTAGATTTTTCAAAAAAAATTGACTAATTTTGTGGTTTCTTAGTTCTATGATGCAGAACTAAATGAAAAATGCAAAATTTTAGAAAAGTTACATGAAATTAGATGTCAAAAATGCAACCTAAATGCACTGTTTATAAATGCAAAATTTCAAACCTAGCATGCAAAGGAAATCATGCAAGATCAATGCAAGGCTAGATATATGATGAAAGACTCCAAAATTAGACAATATTTTTTTCTAAAAAGCAAGTTCACCAAAATGAACCATAGATTTTTGGCACCCTAGGACTTTCTAGCACTTCTAAGGTTTTTCACCTGAAAGGAGAGAGTAGGGCCAAAAGTGCTAAAGGTTTCATTCAAAGTATGTAATGTATGATTTTTTTTAAGCTAAATGTAATGAGCTAAATGTAATTAAGTGATCTAAATGACTAATTATAAATGAAATACCTAAGAAACAATTAATGTTTGAAAACACATTGTGTAATGCAACAATGAACTAGAAATGAATGCAAAGCTAAATAGAAATGAATGAAACATGAAGTGTACACCTGAAAGCTTGGCGGAGATTGGAAATTGCTTTTGAAACACTGTTAATGCTGATTTTCATGCCTGGACAGACTCATTCGCCATTCTGGGAATAAGTCCTAGTTCTGCCAAATTGAGTTGTGACCTATTTCTAACTAAAGGGTATAAAAAAATACACATAATTGACCTGGAAATGGGATTCATTCACCACTCATGTCAAAGGAGTCCACTTTTGAATTTCTATATTTTCAAAAGTGGATTCGGGAGCTTCTGATTTGCACTTTGACTTCCTATAGGTGTCTGCTTCTGAAACTCTAATTTATGGGTCTAAAAATGAGTTTTTGTTGATATTTTGACTTGTTGAATGAAGAGAAGATTTGATCAACCTTGGAACTTGATCTTCAATGATTTTTAAGGTTCCAAGATTCCTAGATCTGCAAACACACAATTCCAAAGAGAGGGAGATGTTGAATGTTAGGGCATGGGGGTTTGCCTTGGTAAAACCCATTTTAAGTAATTAAATCAAAATGATGAAAGAATGAAATAAAATATGCAATAATGGAGTTTATTACCTTGCCATGATGTTTGATCTTGAAATTTTGTAACAAAACATGAAGGATTTTCCCTTGAATGTTTGAGAATTGATATAGATTGTAGACTTGAAATCAAGAAACCCTAAGTTGTTTGACTTCAAATGGAAGATTAATGAATGAAAATAGATAAGAGATGTGAAAATGAGTTAAAATACTTGTATTTATAGGAAATTCATCTATTTTACCTGTTAATACCTCATCATAGGCCGACATGAAGTAATATTAAACTCAAATTTCACTTTTTTCCTACTCAAAGATCAAAATTGACCCAAATGGGACTCATTCACCACACATGATGAATGGGTCCCACCTAGATGGTATTGATTTGAAATTCATGTAAATGTGTCCCACATGGGCCAATCTGACAACTAGGAAGCCAAGAGATAAGGAAATAAGGTCTTAATTGCAACCTTGTCAGGTATTTGATCAATTCAAGCCTTGGGATGCACAATATGGGTTACTATGGGACTATTAGTGATGATGTGAATGTAAAATAGGGCTTGGGACACAAAATTCAATGTGAAAGTGTGATTAAGTACACTTTACAACACTAAAATGAGGTCCTCATAGCCTAGGAAGGCACAAGAACCAATGTGAATGTGCAAGATACATTATAACACTAGTTTATCATTAATTTTAAGTTATAAGCTTTCTAGATTGATGCAATAATGTTATTAAACACACTTTATAATGTTGAATTAGGAGAAATAAGTTTTTTAAGTCCAGAAAAGGATGAAAGTCCTTTACAACTCTACAACACCTTTACAAGATGTCATTAAAAGCATGTTATTGAATTTGCAAGGGTCGAAGACCTAGTGCGGATGCATGAAATGCCTCACAACACCTGAATCAAGGCCTCATTAAGTTTAATTTATCATGGAGTATTCCCATGTCAAGCAAAGGGTAATTTTTTCTATGGTACAACTACTGGAAGTAGTGAGTATAAAGTGTACAATCTTCAAAATGACCATGAATGTGACTAGAAATACTCTGGTAGAATATTTTGTTGCATTGAGATGGATTTCTCACTATAACATTTTTATTTCCTCTTTTATGTAATTTGGTAGTGAGCCATTAGTAGTGAGCCCTTCTTTCCTCTAGGTAGTGAGCCCTCCAACAATGATCCTATTATATTTGGTGGTGCAACTACTTTATATTGTGAGTTAATCCTCACCATGGCTTTTTCCTTCTTGTTTTTTCCAAGTAAATATAGTGTTCTATTGTGTATGTTGTTGATGTGTTTTAGTTTTTGTTATTGGATTTTATGCTTAATTATTATAACAAATTAAGGGTTAACTAAGTTAATGTGGATCTGAATTTTTATGAGGGTTTTGAAGTTTTAATGTAGAATTGATGCACATCCCATTTCAGTTGTCTTATGTGCATTCAAGAAATGCTATAAGAGCAAGGTTCCTTAGAAGAAAGCTTAACTTCTTGAGGTAGATCTAGGATGATACACAAGAGGGATGCTTCTTTCTTTAATGGAATGGACTATGGCTTTTAAAAGGCAAGGATGGAAGGTTTCTTGGTATCTCTTGGATTTGGAGTTTGGAAGTCTATTGATACTGGATATACTATAGCTACTAGTGGTGTGAGTACTGATGATGAGATCAAGGCCTATCAGAACAATGGTAAAGCAAGGTATGTTCTTTTAAGTGGTATTTCTAACACTAAACTTGTGAAAGTTATGAATATGAAATCTACTAAAGCTATATGGGAAAAGTTGAAAAGTATATATGAAGGAGATGTTAAGGTCAAGCAAGCTAAGATGCATAATTTAAAGATCGCATTTGAAAACCCAAGGATTTCTAGAGATGAAAACATTACAAGCTACATACAAAATGTGGATGAAGTTGATTCCATCAGAGGTCTTGGTGGAAAGTTTGAAGAAGAGGAAGTGGTAAAGAAGGTACTAAGAACTCTTCCTAAATCTTATAGTTAGAAATTTGATGCTATTGAGGAAGTTCAAGATTTAAGAAAGTATTCTAGAGATTAGTTGTATGGTGCTATAAATACTTTTGAAATAAGATAATTTAGTCCAAGTAATGCAAAATTTAGGACTTCTTTTAAGGTTGGCACATCATAAAAGACTAAAGAATCAGATCAAGAGGATCTTGATGATGTTGAAGTAAACTTTGTGAGAAATTTGAAATAGGGTACAAGTAAATACAAATGTAAGTTTCCTTTCAAATGTTTTAGTTGTGGTAAGATTGGTCATTATGATTCAAGATGTCCAAACAGAGCTTTAAATGACAAGAGTAAAGAAAAGAAAGGTAAATCAATTAATAAAATTTACTTTGTAAGAGAAGATTCCAGTATATCTGATGATGAATCTAATTATATGGATAATGAGGATAGTGAATGCTTGTTCATTGCTATTAAAGATGGAACTAATTATGGTAACTTTGAGACATTTGTTAAGGAAAGTTCTTTGGAAGTAGGTAATAACACTAAAGGAACTATGGTGATTGCTTTTCATGCAAGAGAAGAGAAGAACTATTGGATTAATGATAGTGGATGCTCAAATCATATGACCAGTGACAAAATTAAGTCTGTTAAATGTGAGAAATATGAAGGTCTATTTAAGTTTGGTGATGATACATCTACTAAGATATGTGGAAAATGTTCAATTAGTTTTTATTGTAAGAATAATACAAATGGTGTTCTTTATGTTAAGGGTTTGAAATATAAAGTTTTGAGTTTTGGTCAAATGTGTAGCAAAAGGATATATCTTATGTTTTAGGATGATGGCTGTGAGATCAGAAAAGGATCTAAAATTATCATTTCCTTTGGAAGAAGGGAATATGGAAATGTTTATCAAATTAAAGGTGTTGATGATCACTTAATTATGAAATAGATTTAAGAAACTTGGCTATGAAATAGAAGTATGTTTCACATCAATTTTGATAACATGGTGTGTATTAACAAAAAAAAAGATAGAGAGAGAATGTGCATTGGGTGGGAAGATCTGTTTGAAGAGGCTTTTTAATTTTTATAAAGGCAATGTTGGTGAGAGGGATGGTGAGGAAGAGGATGGGGATGGCAGTTCCCTTCTTGTTTGGCTGGAATTTTCTATGTAGGGTGTTAGAATATTTGTTGCATAGGGTGTTAGTGTGTCTGGTGGTGCCATTTTGGTTGTGTTTAACTCTCATATGTTCATTGTTTCTCTATAGCTTGTAGTTGGCATTGACTCTAAGTCAATTGATGAGGACGATGACTTCCTTTTGCTAATGATTTGGAGACTACAGCTAGAAGGGTTTGTTGTTCAGTTTGTGTTTGGTTTCTCTGATTTGGGGTTGTGTTTTCTTGAGTTGGTGGTTTCTCATTTGGCTCTTTGTATTGAAGGTGAGGGTAGCTTGTTGTGTTTTTCATAGTGGGAGGTGTTGTTCTTCCATCCTCATCTTTCTTTTCATATTTTGTGGCGTTCGGAGGTTGCTTACTCCTAGCTATGTTTGCTTTTACAACAGTGGTGTTGGGGATCAAGTTTTAATGTGGCCTATTTGGTTCTTCCTTTCTCCTCTTTTGGGGTGTACAGTTGTTGTGTTAGCTGCATTTTTTTTATTTTCTCTATGGTTATAGAGGTTGACCTCTGTATTTTGGATGAAGATGGCATTGGCCTTTGTGGGATCTAGTGGGTTATGGTCATTTCTACTGTTTGGTTGTCTATTGACCATTGGTTTTTCTTTTGTTTGCTCAAATTTTGGGAGTTCCCTCTCTCTGTGTTCGTAGATCAGCTCTAGATTTTTCCCCTGTTGGGAGCTATTGAGGTTTTTGTGTGTCATTTCTTCTATTTCCTATCACTAGAGTGGCTTATTTAGGACTTCTCTAGGGCATGTGGCTAGGTTAAGGTTAGGGACTCTGGATCTAGTGCATCTGGTTCCTTTGGTGGTCTCCACCTTTCTTGACATGTTTCCTTTTGTCCTTTTCTTTTCCTTCTTTGTTCAGGTGGGGTTTGATGTTTCCTTTTTCCTCCTCTACTCTATCTTTGGGGTGTTAGTTGGCTACTTGTGCTCTCCTAGTCGCTCATCTCTTGTTGGTATCTTGGTGGTTTATGGGGTCAAGGTGGTTATTTGTAGTGTTTGTTGCTACAGTGATGGATTTATCTCAGACCCTTTGGGGATCTAGTTGCTGGTTGGTTCTTTTCCTTTATTTTTGGCTAAGTGTTGGATTCATTAGATTACTCTTTGGTCACCCATGGTTATCCTCTTTTTGGGCATGAAGATTAGTGTGGCCATCTCTATCTCCATGAGATGCGGGTCTACTACTCATGTGGTGCAAATTTGTTTATGCTGGTGGATTGGAGCTGGTATTTTCTTGCTACAGATGTGTTTGATGGGGGTTGACTTGTTGGAGTTATGGACAGACACTGAGAAGGGGGGGGTGAATCAGTGTCTAAACTTTTTCAACTTCGATCAAGATTTTTAATTCTAATTTCCTTTTCCTTCAACAAAGAATAGAGAAGAGAAATCACTTTTGAAAGCACAAAGACATGACAACATTAACTCAGTCTATTAGACAACTTATGAAAATATAATTTGAGTGAGATATCTTGCATTTTCCAAAACAATTATTGCTGACATTGATTAACAATCAAAGCATGATGACAGTGCGGGTGCAACTAATAAGACTGATCAAATGATGATCAACATTATTGACTCACTTCTTAAACAATTGATTTAAGTACAGCTTTAAAGACAAGAAATGTATTGAGACAAAAAACACCTTTAGAAAATTATAACTATTCTTGAGCAATGAATCAAATGAGAACTTTTAAGCTTCCTTTTGAATTAGACTCTTCAACAATGACTTGTGCAAGATATTTGAACTAAATATTTGCATATATGAAGGAACTATCATTCAACAATGTTCAGATTGATAAAAATTATCACAATCAAGAAACATTATGACATCAAAACAAAGAGACCATAAGACAAAGGATTTTCCGAGTGGAAAACCCTCCTGCGGTAGAAAAACCACTCCTAAACTACCTTACTGGCTTAATTTTCAAAAACCACTGTTAATTTCTGAGCACCAACTCAAGGAGCACCAACCCCTCATTTTGAAACACCAATTCAAGGAGCACCAACACCTCAAATTATTTTTAGAACAATAATAATATCAGAGGATCTCTTTGTTTTCAAGTAAGCTCAAGAAACTCAACACTCTTATCTACCTAATACCCTAAGAATCCAACTCTTTGAATCCCTAAAATATTAAATAGAAAAGAATTACAACTCTGTTTCGCATCATGTTTTCCAAATTTTGTATTACAAAGTTTTTCAATACATCTCTTGATACAACCAAAATAGCTATGTCTCAGAATTACTAGCTAGAATATTTTCCACTGTTTTCAACACTGGTTTTTTATATACATTTCAAGTATGTCTGCCATGAAAAAGGTCTTTAAAGAATGTGAGGTCAAAAGGAAATTGAAACCTCATTCTATTTTTAGAATGTGAAGCAGAATAATAAAAATCTACAGATGATGGAAAAATAAGAGTAACCCCTATCCAGTAGGCTGCAAATAATCTGACAAGAATGAATTAAAGATCCTTTTTCAAATCTGCAAGTGCTTTTTACAAAACTAGATGCATATTAAAATAAAATAGCCATTTTGAAATAATTTTTTATGTAAAATTCATCATATCTGAAATGTATGGGATCATTTCATAATGAAACTGCCAAAATCTTAAGAAGCACGACTGCCCACCAACTGTAAATCATAACCTTCAATTCATGAATAACAATACTCTGTTAGGGAATCATTTGCCTCATTAAAAACTGAGATGCAGAGAGAAGTTCTAAGAAAGGTGATAATAAACCTTCATAGCAAAGACAAAACTCTTATCTCTACTGAAAGCCAAGAAGAAACAACATTTTCCAAATACCCATAATGCAATCAAGAATATATTTCTGACACAGTTAATTAAGAGTCCTTTTTCTTTTCTTTTTCATGATTTGTGCAAAATAAATGACTATCATATCAAATGATGAAAGTGTTACCAGTATGTGCAGCATGAAATGCATAAATACCAGTCAAATCTGCAACTCCAATGACTCCATTCACAACCACATTCTTCATAACAAAAACACTTGGCGATTTCTTCCTGACAGAGACGTTACAGCCAGTTGGGAAAAAGATTAACAACAAAGAATTCAAAGAAGAACACAACAGATAGACTTTCTCCAAGGTGACACTAATTAGGGTTACATACCCTTGCAAAGAGATATCATAAAAAAAATGAACTTTTCCCTATTCTCTCCTTTCCGTCGATGACTTTGTTGGAATGAAAAGAGATTTGAAATCCATACAAAGTCAAAGAAAATAATGATCACCATAAAGGCGTCGACCCAATATATCCACCAAAGATGTCGACCACAATAATAATAAAAACCTTCAAGTAGCATGCACTAATAATTTCAAAGTAACTTTCGATTTTATGACAAAGAAACTCATAATACCAGCATAAGCTCAATGAGAATGATGGTTGTCGATGACTTTAACCAAAGTCATTTTCAAATTCAAAAAAGGTTGATAAAAAAATGAAGCAAGTCAAATCCACATCCCTTTTGAATGACTTTTAAAAATAATGCAAATAAGATGTGATTTTAAATAAAATCAACTTCCAATGGTATCACATTAAATTGTGCCCAAAACTGATCCTTTGGAGAATTTCCATAAATATGACTTTTTCCAGGTTATGTAAAGTAGAACAAATCTTCAGAAAATTAATCAAAACCAAGTTAAAGCTGAGAATGGTGAATTCTCTATGAAGAGAATAATAAACTTATGCCAAGTTTTATGGAATAAGAAGGCATTGATGTAATTAACAATCTATCTGAATTGAAGCAGAGTATTGAAGTATTGAACCACATATGCCATGATTATCATTGAAATAGCAATTCAAATGCTACAGAGAAAACCATGTTATCTTATACCTGAATGAGTGAAGACCAAAGCCAACATCCTGAAATTGAAAAGAGGGCCTGAAGCAGAAGACTAGTACCATGAACCAAGTATAAGTCCAAATAAGATAACCCGAGTCTGCACGAAGCTCAAACTGATCAATACCATAAGATATTAAAATTCTGAATGTAAATTGTCCACTGAATGCCAAGACAAGTAAACCATATAGACAAAATTGTACCAAGATAAAGCAGGAGAAACCTATCTAAAACTGTCAACAAGTAGAATCAACTGAAAGGGATTTTGTCATCACGGACAAACCATATGATCACAACTAAGAACCAACAAACTCCCCCTTTGTCCTTGATGGAAAAACACAAATGACTCTCCCCCTTTTTGCCTCAATGACAAAGGATAGAAGAGAAGAATGTGCAATGCTAGGAAACACAACTGAGAAGCCAACCAAATACCATAAGAACCAGCTACAAATAGAGCAACAGTGTAGCAGACATATTTGTAGGAGAGAAGTAAGATTGTAACATGCTGATATCATAGCAAAAATAACAATATGTCCTTTTCAAGAATATTGGTCCATATCATCAACACCAAAGCAAAGGTACACAAATATTATAATGTAACAAACCAAATTGATACCTAAAGATTGAAGACTTGTTACATGAACATGCCAGCTTCTTTGTCATGTTTGATCAAGGAGCATTCAAGATCACCTACTCCACATTCAATTCAATTAACTTCAATCTAGCAATACCAGAATTTGAGCACAAAAAACCAACCTCTTCTTAGCACAAGTAACCTCAATCACTGTCCATGACAATGCACAACAAAGACCAATGATACTGGTTATTCTTCTTCAAACGACACACATCATTTTACTCTTTTCATACACAAAATATAACTTGAAAGCATGTATACTGCATAATTCATCGTCAATTTGTTCTTGTACACCCATCCTTAGTCCATATGAGAACTTTTATTACCACACCAAGAACGATGAAAAAATACCAAAGATAATTAATCTCAGCCCTCGCACAACACCAAATAATATCATCATAGAAATAACTCATAACATCAAACATGTTTTTCAATCACTGTTCTCCAAAGATAAATACATCGACATCACTTCAAAACAAAGGCTTTCTTATTTTTAATATATTGAGGAACTCATATATATGTCTCCACACCGCTCAAAGATGTCATAAGGACATACCATTATTTCCAAAACCCAAGCATCCAAAAAATTTATTTAAAAACAAAGTGCATTGTCATTTCAAAAACTTCTGAAAACTGTCAACCACTAGACCAAGCAAAGGCATTCCTTAATGCAGAGATTCATTCAATACCTTTCAAATGGGATGATTACCTTTTTCAGTAATAACAAAAGGTTAAGGAATTTAAACTACAAAGCTTCAACTCCTATCAATGATTGTCAATATCAGAGTCACAAACTTGAACAAGTAGTCATGACACACTATCATATAAATCCTCAAACAAATATTACTTTTGATCCATGACATTTCTGTTGTTATGTTATAATCAAAAAAGTAGTCTCGAATAACACAGTCCATACAAATTCATCACCAAACACACTGTCCACCATAAAAGAGTAAAAAAAAAAGATTTATAGCATTGTCAGATTCAGAAAATAATCACTGTCATTGAATGGACTGACTGTCCACCAATTTTGTGCAAACATTATTCATTATGTCTTTTGCTTCATTGTTCATAGCAATACATGTTATGAATAAGACATTATGTGAGCCAAAATAAGCCATTTCTCTTCCTTCAAAACACTGTCTAGTTCACTGGCTAGACACAAGATTCATCAGCACCTTAAGAATTGAGCATCAACCTCACCAAAGAACTATCAATGTATTTCAAACTTCAATTTCAAAAACATATAGAGACCTCCGTAATTAGTTCAATAAGAATAAACATAATGAAATAGTGGCATTTACAAGCCATTTCTTTACATCTTATACCACCAAAAGCAAATGCAAGATGTCATACCTCATTCTAGACTCCATAGGGGTAAAATATATTACCATAATAGACTCCTCCTGAGTCTTTGCTTCTTCTCAAGACCTGGAAGGCAACACTTGTGCAAGGAGTGCATAAGGAGTTTTCTCAGAAGCATCTTTATTGCACTTCCTTCACCACTCCAATGAAGACTTTTTCACTTGTTTGCTTAAAGTACTTGTCTTTCTATTGAATCTGCATTGTTGCACTTTATGCCCAATGTTATTACATCTGAAACAAATGACTTTGTGATTGTTATGAGAAATAGAAGACTTCCTACAGAAATTTCCAACATTGTTCCCTACATTATTATCACTTGTATTTATTCTACAGTCTCTTCTCAAGTGACCAAAATTGTTACAGTTGTAACACACCACATCCTCATTGCTAGGGATATTAGAATGCTTCTTATTTGACCATCTTATGTAATAAATTGCCTTATGACCATAGTCATTACAAAAATAACAATATCCTTGGAAAGAATGATTATACCTGAATGAATGATCATGCCAAGGATGTGAAGATTTGAAGACATTTTTCCTTTCTCTCTGAATACCTTTAGATTGTCTTCTAGTGTCAATGTTATCCTTTGATGCAACAATACTGTAACCAAGATCAACCTTCATTCTTGGTGTTTGCTTGGCTATAAAATTCTTTCCATCTGAAGTAGTAAACATTGTTTCATATTTAGATTTGTTTGCAGAGCTTTGTCCAACCTCATATCCCACTCCTGTAGGATCTTTAGAATGCTTTTTCCTGCCTAACATCTCATTCAATATATTAGTACTATGATCAAATTTCTGAATTTTACTAGATTGAGCCTTGATACATTCAAGCTCTTTTCTTAAAGCAACTACCTCTTCTTCAAGTTTTAGACAAACAATCTTTTTAATCTCCAAATCAGAACTCACAACATCTGATATCCTCTTATATTCTTCAATTTCAATTTTCTGACTTATAATCATATCGTCCTTAAGAGTTAGTTCTTTTAACAAGGAATCATTATTTGAACATTTCTTTAAAGAATCAATCTCATTTTCTATTTTATTACACAATTCATCCTTTTCTTTTAACTTGACTTCCAAACTCTCTTCTTGCTGAAGTTGTCTTGATAAAAACTAGTTTTCTTTTCTAAGCTGCTTAATAGTATCTAAGGCACATAGGAGTTCACCTTCCAAATCAACCTTACTTTCTGGTTCATCATATTCCTATTCAAAGTTAACTTCATCCAAATATTGATCTACTTTTACACACGTTTCTTGATCATTTAAATATTCATTAATGATGTCCTTGTACTTCTTTTCAAAACTATGAAGGTTTACACCTTCTTCACTCTTAGATGTTTCACAACTTATTTCAGTATCCAAAGATATCTCCTCTTGTAACTCACTATTCTGATTCATTTTAGTCAACTTGTCCCAAAATTCCTTAGCACTACTGTAATGAATGACTTTTGTAATGACTTTATTTGGCAAGTTATTAAAAATAGCATTTATAGCTCTGGTATTGAATTCAAGTGCTTTCTTCTTTAAGAGTGGAAGGAGATGTTGCAGATGTATTACAACCCTTTTCAACTATAGCCCACACTTCAGACCCTAAAGAAAGTAAGTATGTTTCCATATAATGAAGTTTGTACCTTCGAACTAAGGAGTTCCAGATCTAGGATACTCTACCATTTTAGAGCTAGTGTTTATGAACTCTTCCTCATTATTCCTTATACTAGATTCACGTTGAACATGATGAATAGCATTTTGCTGAGAACATCTTTTTCCCTTATTCCTTTTCTTCTTTCCCATATTAACCAAAGTACTTCAAGAAACTAGGAACAATCCTAGGTGGTTTACACCAATCAGAGGACCCTACGCTCTGATACCAAATGTTGGAGTTATGGAAAGATACTAAGAGGGGGAGGGTGAATCAGTGTCTAAAATTTTTCAACTTTGACCAAGATTTTTAATTTTGATTTCCTTTTCTTTCAACAACAGAGAAGAGTAATCGCTTTTGTAAGCACAAAGATATGACAACATTAACTCAATCTATTAGACAACTTATGAAAATATGATTTGAGTGAGATATCTTGCATTTTCCAAAACAATTATGGCTGACATTGATTAACAATCAAAGCATGATGACATTATGGGTGCAACTCATAAGACTGTGCAAATGTTGATGAACATTATTGACTCACTTCTTAAACAATTGATTTGAATGCAGCTTTAAAGACAAGAAAGGTATTGAGACAAAAAACACCTTTAGAAAAATAACTATTCTTGAGAAATGAATCAAATGAGAACTTTTAAGCTTCATTTTGAATTAGACTCTTCAAAAATGACTTGTAAAAGATATTTGAACTAAATATTTCTAGATATGAATTATCATTCAACAATGTTTAGATTGATAAAAATTATCACAATCAAGAAAAATTATGACATCAAAACAAAGAGACCATAAGACAAAGGATTTTCCAAGTGGAAAACCCTCCTAGGGTAGAAAAACCACTCCTAAACTGCCTTATTGGCTTAATCTTAAAAAACCATTGTTAACAATGCCTTATAGGCTAATTTCTGAGCACCAACTCAAGGAGCACCAACCCCTCATTTTGAAACACCAATTTCAAGGAGCACCAACCCCTCAAATTATTTTCAGAACAATAATAATATCGGAGGATCTCTCTATTTTCAAGTAAGCTCAAGAAGCTCAACACTCTTATCTACCTAATACCCTAAGAATCCAACTCTTTGAATCCTTAAAATATTAAATAGAAAATAATTACAACTCTGTTCTACATCATGTTTTCCAAATTTTGTATTACAGAGTTTTTCAATACATCTCTTGATACAACCAAAATAATTGTCTCAAAATTACTAGGCAGAAGATTTTTCATTGTTTTCAACACTGGTTTTTTATATACATTTCAAGTATGTCTGCCATGAAAAAGGTCTTCAAATAATGTGAAGCCAAAAGGAAATTGAAACCTCATTCTATTTTTAGAATGTGAAGCAGAATAATAAAAATCCGTAGATGATGGAAAAATAAGAGTAACGCCTGTCGAGTAGGCTGCAAATAATCTGACAAGAATGAATTAAAGATCCCTTTTCAAATCTGCAAGTTCCTTTTACAAAACCAGATGCATATTAAAATAAAATAGCCATTTTGAAATAATTTTTTATGTAAAATCCATCATATCCGAAACGTATGAGATCATTTCACAATGAAACTTCCAAAATCTTAAAAAGAACGACTGCCCACCAACTGTAAATCATAACCTTCAATTCATGAATAACAATACTCTGTTAGGGCATCATTAAAAATTGAGATGTAGAGAGCATTTCTAAGAAAGGTGATAATAAACCTTCATAGCAAAGACAAAAGTCTTATCTCTACCGAAAGACAAGAATAAACAACATTTTCCAAATACCCATAATGCAATCATGAATATATTTCTGACACAGTTAATCAGGAGTCCTTTCGCTTTTCTTTTTCATGATTTGTTCAAAATCAATGACTATCATATCAAATGATGAAAGTGTTACTAGTATGTGCAGCATGAAACGCATAAATACTAGTCAAATATGCAACTCCAATGACTCCATTCACAACCACATTCTTCATAACAAAAACACTTGGTGATTTCCTCTTGACAGAGATGTTACAGCCAGCTGGGAAAAAGATTAACAACAAAGAATTCAAAAAAGAACACAGCAGATAGACTTTCTCCAGGGCAGCATTGATTAGGGTTCCATACCCTTGCAAAGAGATATCATAAAAAAATGCACTTTTCCCTATTCTCTCCTTTCCATCGATGACTTTGTTGGAATGAAAAGAGATTTGAAATCCATACAAAGCCAAAGAAAATAATGATCACCATAAAGGTGTCGACCCAATATATCCACCAAAGATGTCGACCACAATAATAATAAAAACCTTCAAGTAGCATGTACTAATACTTTCAAAGTAACTTTCAATTTTATGACAAAGAAAATCATAATACCAACATAAGCTTAAGGAGAATGATGGATGTCGATGACTTTAACCAAAGTCATTTTCAAATTCAAAAAGGTTGATAAAAAGATGAAGCAAGTCAAAGCCACATCCCATTTGAATGACCTTTAAAAATAATGCAAATAAGATGTGATTTTAAATAAAATCAACTTCCAATACTATCACATTAAATTGTGCCGAAAACTGATCCTTTGAAGAATTTCCATAAATATGACTTTTTCCAAGTCATGTAAAGTAGAACGAATCTTCAAAAAATTAATCAAAACCAAGTGAAAGCTGAGAATGGTGAATTCTCCATGAAGAGAATAATAAACTTATGCCAAGTTTAACAGAATAAGAAGGCATTGATGTAATTAACAATCCGTCTGAACTAAAGCAGAGTATTGAAGTATTGAACCACATATGCCATGATCATCATTGAAATCGCAATTCAAATGCTACAGAGAAAATCATGTTATCTTATACGTGAACGAGTGAAGACCAAAGCCATCATCCTGAAACTGAAAAGAGCACCTGAAGGAAAAGACCAATACCATGAACCAAGTACAAGTACAAATAAGATAACCTGATTTTGCATGAAGCTCAAACTGATCAGTACAATAAGATATTAAAATTTTGAATGTAAACTGTCCATTGAATGCCAAGACAAGTAAACCATATAGAAAAAATGGTACCAAGATAAAGCAGGATAAACCAATCTGAAACTGTCAGTAAGTAGAATCAACTGAAAGGGATTTTGTCATCAAGGAGAAACCATATGATCACAACTGTGGTATGGAAGGATTCCTAGTATCAAATAATTCAGTGTTTGGAAGTAAGTGATAAATCAATAGAGATAAAGGAAACTTAGGAAAGTTTGATATAAGATCCGATTAAGGCATCTTCCTTAGATATTCTACAAAAAGAAAAGCTTACTAGTGTTACAACAAGAGACTGAAGAAGATTGTTGAGATTGCAAGTGTCCTAGTGGATGAGACTTACAAAAGAATTTTGTAGTGATAGATGGATATGAATTAGATGATTCGTCTTGTAGAGAAAATGACAAAGATGAAGGTGGGAGCTGCCAGAATAGTGTCTCTCACTTTTGGGACATGCTGACTTTTTCCTAAAATCACTTTTTTTAGAAAAACTAATGATTTTATCCCTAAGAGGTTCCATCTAAAGGGTTTTAATTGAAGAGGGATAGATAAGACCCCCTTAGATAAAACCCCCTTGGATAGAACCCATCTAGTATTAAATCATACCGAAAATTGAGTCTCCTTCACACCTATCAAAATGTTGGTAAAAAAACACATTTACTTTACCTTTTGAGGGATTAAATAACATTATTTAGAAATGATCTTTTGCAAGATTGTAGCCCTCAAAATGAGCTTTCCAACAAGCATAGTTTTGATATGCTTTCATTTTATCTTGTATTTAGTTTTCATTTTTTATTGAACATAGGTTTTTATTTGAACACCAAGCTCTTCATTTTACAGAGGTGGAAAAATAGTAAACCATTATTAAAAAAATTCAAAAAATATCCTTTCCCTAGGTATTTATGTCTTTGTTTCACTAAAAGAAGAAAAAATGGATTTTGATACATATACAACAAGTTAGGTTGTATGGCACACACGCATGTCTGAATTATAGCTACAATGAATTCATAAATTAATTTTAAAAATATATGTAATTAAAAAATTATGAAAAAATATCCATTCCCTAGATATTGATGTTGAGAATCTATATTCCAAAAATTAGAATTTTATCCTTTATAGAAAGAAATTTATGTTGTACGACACAAACATTACATTCTAAAAATATTTTTTTCTATTTAAAACTAGTTATTAAAGGAGATGTTGAAATGTTCATGATTTATTTCAATTTTTTTTTTTTAAATATATATTTAGAATCTACACAAAAATTTCCACAAATCACTAGTTCACATCATCTTCAAATTCATAACGGTTTAGTTGCTATAGGTCTTAGAAGATGGATATTTAGTTAAAAATATTGATGTAAATGTCCATCTTGGACAAAAAGTGAGACACAATATTGTGATTTCACCCAGGTAAGGAAAAAGAAGTTTAGATTGAAGATGAAGAAGCTTTGAAAAGGATCCCTAAGACTCCAAAGTATGTGTAGAAGAATCACTTTGAACATCAAATCATTTGTGACAAAAGAAAGGGTGTGTTGACAAGAAGGAAAACTACTATGACTAAAGAACAAGTAAACCTATGTTTAGTTTCTAAAATTGAACCTATGTCGGTGATTGAAGCATGGAAGGATGAGTATTAAATCAACGATATGGAAGAAGAACTTATGCAGATTGAGAAGAATCAGACTTGGTAATTTTTCCCAAGACCAAAAAACAAGAATGTGATTGGAACTAAGTGGGTATTTCAAAAAAAATGAATGAGAATGGAGAAGTGGTGTGAAACAAGGCAAGGCTTGTGTGTAAGGGCTACTCACAACTAGAAGGAATAGAATTTGAGGAGATATTTGCTCAGGTGGCAAGAATGGAAGCTATTAGTATGTTTCTGGTTTTCGCAGTTCAAATAGATTTCAAAGTATATCAGATGGATGCAAAGTATTCTTTCTTGAATGGTGAATTGGAAGAAGACATATAAATTGAACAACTGAAAGGAATTCAGTTATCATAAAAACTTGATATGGTATATGAATTGAGGAAGGAATTATATGGATTAAATAAATCTCCTAGAGCTTGGTATGTAAGGTTGGCTAGTTACTTAATATAGCAAGGATTTAGTAAAGGTACCACAAATAGCAATCTTTATTTCAAAGTTGAAAAAGATCAAAAATTTATTGTGGCTATGTACATTGATGATATAATCTTTGGAGGAAATGAATATATGTGCAAGAAATTTGCAAAATAAATTTAGAAGAAACAAGATACTTTCTTGAAGGAGGAAGGTTCTACAATTGAGGTGAACTAGGGCTGGCATTCTCGTCCAGAAGCATGCTCTTGTGGGGGTGGTCGTACGCCCCCACCTAGGTTTTCCTTGACCGTGGGTTTCCTCTCCTCGTAGACTTTGTTTTCATTCTGCATCTTTTGTATGCCACTAGTATTTTCATTTTTTTTGTGTCTACATTTCCTGCTATTGTGGTGTGTAGTGTTGACCCCTCCATCCACTAATGGATGGGGTTACAAACCCATCCCCCTACAACATTAGTTGGGAAATGAACAAAATGGATGAGCCTTCTTCTAGCTTCACACAAAAATCTTTCAAGGAGGCTCTAGAAGAGAATGAGGAGATGATTCTCAAGGATGCTAAATTCATTGTGGAAGCCTCAACTAACGACATTGGAGTAGATCAAGGTAAGTCTCCCTCTACCATTTCCAAGGATTTATTCATCTCTCCCAACAAGGTTCTAAAATCTATAATTTCTAGCAAAAGAACTAGACTTAAAAAAAATGTGATATTCTTTGTGGGCTTAGATGCCGGGAAAATGCCAGCCAGGAAATTCCTAGACTCCTGGCTCGCTAGAGTTTGGGGGGGGGGAATTCATAATTCATGTAAAGTTTTGTCGAATGATTCAACATGGGATTTTTGTCATTTTCTTAGCAAATCAGGCCATGCAAGACAAAACCCTTGAGAAGACCTACTAGAATGTGGCCAGTTGCACTTTCCATGTCCTATCTTGGTCCCCAATGACCATCGCTGAGGAGGTCATTGCACTTTCATGCGCTATATGGGTCATGATTAAGAATCTCCCATTAGAATTCTAGCATTTGATACCCCAAATTCTAGGTCTGATCAGGGTTGTGGTTAAAATTGATGAGACTAAAACTACCTTACCAAACTTGGATGTGCGTGATTTAATCTCATTAAACCCCAATGCTGAATTCCCTGATAAGATTGTCATTAGAGAAGATTTAGGGCAGACTATGTGTCCTCTAGAGATACTCGGTGGTATTGATCAATGCATGTTATTTATGCCATAGGGAAGGGCATATAAGAAAGAACTTTCCAATTATAAAAAAGAATGCTAACCTTGGCTCTCCCAATGAGATACTAAATAAGGAAAAAGGGGGAAAATATCTTGATAAATCTATACATAGCGAAAGATGTGAAGAGCCATCAACCATAGGAGTAGAGGGAAATAACTCAAACCCTAACTCTTGGATTCCCAACCCCAGTTTGAGAGTCAGTGCCCACACGGATAAAGTGCCTGTGGAGAAGATGGGTGAACAGCTTGTAACAAACATTAATCTCTGCTAGATGGAAGTAAAGTTGCAAAGCCCCTTTGAAATACTTTCCTGGGATGGGGATGGTGAATCTCATCTGGAGGATGAGCCTTTCACACCTCCTGCAGTGGGTCTCAAGAAATTGGGAACCCTTTCTCTTGTTCAGTCTTTGGCTAATAATCCTACAACTATTGAAAAACTAAATGCTCAACAATTAGCAATTTAGAAAATAAGACAAAGAATTCAGGAAAATTTGGCTAACAAATATACTAAGACTGATCCTCCTACAATTTTTGAAACATGGGTTAGTAAACCGATTGAATCTGCCCACCTTGGATCTTGGCTAGTGAAGAAGTAGAAGGTCTGGGTAGTGATCTAGCTGGGAGAAAAAAGGATGCTCCATAGCACTCTGGCGACCTGCAGATGGTCTGGGGAATGAATATGGCCTTGAAACAAAAATATTTCCTAGTGATATATCATAGATAGACCAGGTGGGGTGGTATCCTCTGATGCCCCCAGCTAGATCGCTAGTCCTACCTCCACCCCCTTCAATGAGGCTATTTCAAAAACTCAACATCCTAAGACTATCACTAATTCTTTTGTTTTAAACCATGAAGTTGCTATTAGTTAGTGGCCTCTCCTAATGAGGAAAAATTTGATCCTAACTCAAAAAAATAAGCAAGTTGCAAACCTCAAAAAAAAAATCATAAAAACCCAAAAAATTGGTGATACTACAAAAAACTTGGGTTGTAATAATGAAGAGGATATCACTGTGGGGAGAGAAAATACTACCTCAAATCCTAGAAATGGCCCTGGGATGCCAAGAAAATATAGCATGACACCCCTTAGGGGAAAGAAAATTGTAATCTCAAAAAATAAAAGAAGAAAAATAAGTAATGTAATCCAATCCCTAGCTGCAAAAAAAATAGGAGGCAAAGGAAAAGCTCCCTAATTGTTTTGGACAATTCAAAAGTGGGTAGGATGACTCCCCAATGTTAACAAAGAATGAAGATTAGCTACATCCCCTGGAGTGTCAAGGGGTTGGAATCCCCTGATTGAAATTATATACTTTGAAGATTTCTTAATCAAGAAAAGGAGAAAGATTTTGTAATGCTCCAAGAAACTAAAGCTACTAGATTCACCCTTGAAATGAACTTAAAATTTTTCTGGAATGAATCTAAGTTATTTACCACCTCTCATGAGAGAGATCAAGGGGGAGCAGCCATCTTGATTTCCAACCATTGGGCCCAATGGGTCACTGGGCATGGCTCCTCCCCTTGCAATAGATTGGTTTGGGTCACCTTAGATAAAGAAGGTGACACCTTTGGAGTGTGCTCAATTTATGCTTCTAATTATTAGAAAGAAAGGATCAAATTGTGGTAGTGGATGACCAATTTACAAGAGATCCTATGGATTTTTGGGGGTGATTTCAATATGATTGAGTAGATTGAGGATAAATGAGGAGGAGTGGACATGTCTTGGAAAGGCAATGATTTTTTTTTTTGGCAAAGAACCAAAAATAAGCTTGGGTTGGTAGACCCTTTGCAAGGGAACAAAAAAGACTCTAAACAGATATGGTTCACGCGGTGTAACGCTCAGAAAGGAGGCAATAGGATCTATTACAAACTTGATAAGCTCTATGCCAATAAGGATTTTTTCTCTTATGGACTAAATAGTGATGATGTCATAGTTCAAGTTTTTCTTATTCCCTCTCTAACCACCATCCAATCAAAGTTGTCCTAATCTCTTCCAATGGTGGATCAGAAAGAACAAAGAAGAAAGATAGCTTTATACTCAACACTTGCTTATTAAAATATACCGATTGCCAAGATACTATTGAAACTGCCAAAGAGATTAACAAGTGGCTACTAAAGAATTTATCTTACATCGAAAGGTGGAATAAAAATGTGAAGGGATGGAGGAAAATTTTCCAAAAAATTGGAAAGAAAAGAGCTTTGGATAGAAGGAAAGAAGAGAATGATCTCCAAGATAGTGTTTTTGAGGCTAAATCAAGACTACAAAAGAATCTAGAGAATATTTTACTTTGTGACCAAATGGTCTTGGCCAAAAATAGGTTAAGGAATCTCCAAGCTCATAAAGTGCAAGGGAAAAAAATTAGAGCCAAGCTAAACTGACTCAAGAGTGGGGACAAAGGATCCAAGTTTTTGTTCAATTACTTAAAGTAAAAAACCTAAAAAACCTTAAAGGAGAAAATTGGTCAGATTTGGGATGGCTCACATATGCTCTCTTCTTAGGAAGAGATCTTAGAGCAATTCCAAACCTTCTTCAAAGAGCTCCTCACCTAAGAGGATGGGGGACAAGCTAGCTCTAAGGCATGAGAACTCATTAAAAACCTCATTCCAAAAAAGATTGTAGTTGAAGATCTAAACATGTTGGATGCATATATTACAAAAGAGGAGATCAGAAGGGAAATTCTCTCCATGAGCAATGATAAATTGGTAGGTTGTGATGGATTTCTTGTTGAATTCTATAAATCCTTTAAGGATTGGATCTTCGAGCATTTATTAGAAGTGTATAAAGAGGCTCTAAGTAGGGGGTCCCTTGGGAAGGAAATAAATAGAGGGGTAATCAAGTTGATTCCAAAAGGAGACAAGTCTCTAGTCAAGAACTAGGGACCAATTACCTTATTAAATGTCTCTTATAAAATCTTGGCCAAGATAGTTGCATTGAGGCTGGTTAATATTCTACCAAAGTTCATAACCAACACTCAAACAGTGTTCATAAAAGGGTGGTATATTCCATAAAATATGATAATGAGCTAGGAAGCTCGAGAATGGGCCAAGCAATTTGGGAAAGATGCAACAATGCTTCTACTTGATTTTGAAAAAGCATATGATCGGGTGGAGTGGAACTTTCTAAGGACTGCTCTCCAAGCTTTTGGCTTCCTCGAAAAACTTCTCTAAGATGGTGAACACCCTCCTAAAATATTCCTTAACATAGGTTGAGGTCAATGGAAAAACTTTAGAGGTGATAACCCTAGAGAGATTGATTAGACAAGGTTGTCCCCTTGCCCCGACCCTCTTTGTAATTTCCTTTGATGCTCTCTTTTATCTGCTAAAAGATAACTCTTTCTCTCCCAAAATTAGGGGTATCAGACTTCCTGACTATACAAAGCTAACGAATGTACAATTTATAGATGACACATCCATCTTTGTCGAAATGGATCAAAGAAATCTGGATTCTCTAATGAAAAAGTTGGACTTAAACTATCAAGCCTCTCGGACAAGATTTTCAAAACCAAAATCTACATTCCTTGGGTGGGAAGAGAACCTCCCATATTAGCTGACTAGATTTGGCTTCCAATGGGGAGGCTCAAATAAGTTGGTCAGGTATCTGGGGATCCCCTTTGTAGTCAACCCAGACCTCAAGGAAATGTAGAGCAAGGTCAGATACAAAATTGATAAAAATCTTGCAAGGTGGAACAAACACTACCTCTCGCTTGCAAGCAGAATACAAGTGTTCCAAAAATTACTCTCCTCTTACAATGTTTACTTCACATCAGTTTGGCTCTTTTGTAGCTACCAAATGAACAAAATTCAAAAGAGAATAAGAGAGTTTCTTTGGTCAGATGGAAAAGGAAGAAGGAAGAGGCACTTGGTAAAATGGGATTGGTGTTGCCTTAGGAAGCTCCAGGGGGAATTGGTTTGAAAGACATAAACACTCAAGGAATTTCCTTGGATGCTAAGTGGGTTCTTAAATATTTGAATGGTAATGAAACATGGAAGATTTTGATCAGAAATAATATCTAGGGGGCATTTCCTAAGAAGGCCAAAACATGGAAGTTGTTCCCCCTAAGTGATATCCTCCTCAGTAAACACTCCATGATTTCTGTAGGCTCCCCAATTTTTAGGAGCACCTAGAAGGCTTGGGAGCTAATAAAACACAAGGACCAACTGAGAACTTGTAATATTATCCTTAAAAATAATCAAGAATGTCCACCCTTCAACTTTGTTTGGTGGAACTTGGAGCATAACAACAAAGCCCTTACCCTGTTACAATGGTGCTTGACAAAAAGTTGGAACTACAAAGGCTTTAAGACCTTTGGGAATATTCTCTCCAATGGTGGCTTGAAATCTTGGAATTCTTTGAGGCTTACAGTGATTCAATCCTTCCAATAGATGTTAAGAATTGTCTTGATTCTTCCAATGACATTATCTAGTGTGATAGCTCCAAAGCTAAAAATGTCAAGGCAAAAGCAATTTATAATGAGCTCTTAGATGATAATTCTATCCTTAATCATGTGAATGCTTGCTGGGGACTAACCTTGGATAACAAAGAGTGGAAAAAAATCTTGCTTTGGTTTGGCATAACTCCATGGAGCCTAAAAAATCATGCTTTAGATGGCTTGTGCTCTTGCAAAAACTTCCAATTTAAATTAATTCTATTGATGTTCAAATTTGTAGCATGTGCATGGTTCCAAAATCTTGTAAACATATTCTTTTTGATTGCCTCTATGCTCAAGAAATATGGAGATTATTCTGTCACAATTTAAATTTTTGGAACAATTGTGGTATAATCATTTGGCAAGAAGTTCTTTTTCTTAGTTTTAACTTCAGTAAAGATTGTAAGCTGATTTGGTATTAGCTAACCAATGAAATATTGTGGCATATTTGGAAAATAAGGAATGAGAATAAGTCTGTGGTAATGAAAAGGGAACTTATTGAGTTCCAAAAAATACTTACTTTTATTAATATTGCTATGTAGGTTTCAGTGTGCATAGAGATCTCATTGGTCTATTTTTTACACTTCATAAGAGAAGGAACAACAACTGTTAACAGAGAAGATCCTAAAATCTTTTGTAGGGTGCTAGAAGAGATTCAAAAGGAGGTTAATGAAGTTTCCAGTAAATACACAAGTGAAATGGACCTTCCAGGAGAGGACCCAACAACTAAACCCAAGCAAGACATTATTGATCATGCTGCTCCGAAGAGAGACGACATGGACGTGGCATTTGTTGATGAAGTTCTACCCAATATACCTCCCCAAGATATGGAAGAACCTCAAAGAATCTGTTCTAGATTGTAGAACTCAAATTTGTAGTGATCGCTAGTGCTAATTTGTTGAAAACAGTAGTAGTGTATACACATATTTTAAAGTGTGTAAATAGTAGTATATAATTCTTTATTTTTGAGATAGTTATAGATCAGCAAGATATGTAGAAAATCTACAACAAAACATTTATGTATTTGGTGCTCACTTTATACTTAATATTAAAAAAAATTAGAAATATTTTGAGATGTCTATGTTTGGAGAGATGAATTTCTTCCTTGGGATGAAAATTAATCAAACAAGAAAAGGTATATTCATTTCAAAATCAAAGTATGTCAAAGAAATGTTGAAGAAGTTTGGAATGGAGGATTTCAAACCGATATGTACATCTATGGTTACTAGTTGCTAGCTTAGTAAGAATGATGAATCTCGTAAGTCTTATTAGAGAAAGTATGGATCAATGATTGGAGGATTACTATATCTAACTGCTACTAGACTATATATCATGCATGAAGTTTTTCTTGTGGCTAGATTTCAAGAAAATCCTAGAGAATCACATGTTGTTGTAGTGAAGAGGATATTCAAATACTTAAAGGGCACTACGAAACATGGCTTGTGGTATCCAAAGGATGCTAATTTCTCTCTAAGTGCTTATATAGATGTTGATTGGGAAGGTTGTGTGGATGAAAGGAAAAGTACAAGTGGTGGTGCATGTTTCCTTGGAAGAAAATTGGTGTCTTAGCTAAGAAAGTAACAAGAATTAGTGTATTTATCTACTACAAAGGTATAATACATTGCAACATCTTGCTCCACATAGGTGTTGTGGATGAGGCGAACCTTGAAGGATATCAAAATGGTACATGATGAACCATTTTCTATATTCTATGACAATACAAGTGATAATAAAAATTCAAATAATCTTGTGATGCACTCAATAACAAAAAATATTTCAATCTAGTATCACTTTTTAAGAGAAAAGGGTGCAGAGAATGAAGTGAAGCTTGAGTATGTTCCTGCAAAGGTTAAATTTTTTGATATATTCACTTAGGCTCTTCTTAAGGATAATTTTGATTATCTAGGAGACAAGTTAGGGGTTATTCCCTCTCCTTGTTTGAGCTAGATGCATAAGGACATGCATACATCCAGTGGATTTCAATATTTATTCTTCGTTCTAGACTGATGTTGGAGGCTACCTCTCAAGGGGAGTAGGTAGTGCATTGTTGGTTGTTGCAGGTAGGGGGAGTAAGTATTGATATAGGTTAGTGTTTTCCTTTTTCAGATGTTTCAAAGGATATGTATATGGTTGATGGTTGATGCATTTTACTATGTGCTCTTAAGGGGAAGTATGTAGAGCAATAAAGAGATAAAGTATGTATGTTTAATGTCAAAGGGGGAAAGAGATGCAAATGTGTTTCCATTTTCCGTTCATGTCAAAGGCCTGAGAGAAAGAAATGTGAAAAAAGGATTAGTTGTCAAATGGGTAGAGAATATTGTAGTTGAGGGAGATAGAGAGAGAGAAAGAGAAAAGGTTGATATGATGAAATAGTGTGTTGGTGATTAGAGTTGGTATGTTTGTTGTTGATGATTATTTTCACATCATGCATTGCCATAAATTAAAAAGCGGAATATTTTTGCAAGTATGAATATTTGGTGTTTCCATCGATGTCAATAATCCTATGTTTTTGTTGTCATTAATAGAAACTATTTATGCTTTGGTTAGTTGCATTATGTTGTCATTAGTAAGTGTTACTGGTGTCAACCTCTAGTGCTGCTTTGATAAGATTTTTTGGATGTATAGTTGAGTTTCATTTGTTTTAGTGGTGATAAGGAAGTAATGAAGATGATGATAATGTGTCTTTGGTACTTGGTTTCCAAGTGATTTTGAGAAAATTTGAATAAAATAGGATATGTAGTGTGTTATAGAGGTGTTCTAGTATATAGTGTGGCATTCTCATTTTGCTTCATTTTTATTTTGTGTTTAAGATCTTCTTTTGTGGTTCCAATATGTTATTCAAAGGTGTTCAAAGGTTCTATATCCTGAATTTCTTGGTTTTGATAATTCTATAGAGAGAATTGTGTTCACTAGTGGGTGAAATGTATGTTGCAGTGGTGTCTAGGAGATATGGGTTTTCTCACATTTCTCTATATTTTTCTTTCTGGGCATGTAGTTCTAGAAGTGTGTTGATAAGGCTCATATATATCTTCAGTCAATGTTGTTCATGGTTTGGTGCTTCAGAAGTTAGTTTCTTGAGTTGCAATGTATGGAAGGTTGTCTGAGCGTACTAAGTGTGTACATTCTTCAAGTGAAAGTTGTTGTGAATGAATTTGTTAGATTTTAGGGTGATTGTGGAATATTCCAAATTGTGTTCAAGTAATGTTTGATGTCCATAATTTGTCTTTGGATTTGAGGAAGTGTGTAGCTAAATTTTAATGGTGCTTACACGAGATTGACCATCCTTGGAAATTTACACTAATTGAGGATTTACTTTGGTGATTGTGGAAGCATGGTGTGGTGTGTATGAATTTATTTAGGTCTTAGTTAAGGTGTGATGTTGTCTTCCTTCATTTTTAGTTCCAACCTAATTTGAATTTGCATGGTTGAGGTGCCTAGCCAACCATAGAGAATTTTTTCAAGGTTTAAGAATGTGTAAAGAAGATTTGTGTTGATGTGAATTGTAAGGTGTTAAGTGTGTGATGCGAATTGCAGAGGTGTGAAGTGTAAATTGTAAAGTGTAGTATGAACTTAAATGAGTTAGAATATTGGAAGCAATGAAAAGAAAGTATCTACAATCTTCAGAAGGATTGTGAATGTGTTGGTGAAACTATGGTGGATTTTTCTATTGCATTGAGATGGATTTCACACTATAACATTCTTCTTTCTTCTTTTCCTTTAATTTGGTAGTGAGCCAATGGTAACGAGCCCTCTGATAGTGAGCCTATTGTATTTGATGCTGAAATTACTTTATATTGTGAGCTAATCCTCATCGTGGTTATTCCCTTCTTGGGTATCCACATGAATACGATGTTCTATTTTGTATGATGTTGATGTGTTTCAGTTTATGTTATTTTCTTTCATGTTTAATTAGTATAATAGATTAAGGGTTAATTAAGTTAATGTGGATCTAAATATTTATGATGGTTTTAAATTTTTAATGTACAACTAATTCAACCACATCTTATGTATCTTGTGTGCATTCAATAATAATCTTCTAGAAAACTTCGTCTTTCCATTTGAACTTGATTTTTTAGAATTAAGTCAATTCATTTTCAAATCCTTAATGATTGTATGTTAATATCATTAGCATTGTGTCACTCTGACAACACCTAAGAATTATGCACCTAATTGAGATTATTTTATCATGACCATCTATTCACACAATATTTTTTTAGCCCAATTTGAATGTTCCACTTTGAACTTTTGACAAAGACCACTTGCACTTGAATTTCTTACACAAATAAGTTTTCTTGGAGTTTCAAATCCCAACTTAAGTGACTTTTGAGTCTTAAAACATCTTGTTCACTGGTAATTTCCAACAATAGATCAATTACAAAGCTAGATTATTTACTTTGAGAAGTATAAATCTTATCTAGACCCACTCAATTAATAATATACCTTTAGCTAGTTCACCTAAAAATCTCCACACATTGTATATTGATGTCATCATCATAGCATCATCTTTTTCTTATGGATCATCCCTACCCATTTTGATATAATCATTACAAATAAACCTCTTTCAATAAAATGTCGAGCACAACCTTCACATTAATTACATCACCACTACATAATGTTCTGATTATAGATATTGTGTTAGGAGGAAATAATATGCTACATTGGTGGAGAATTATTGGTGATAATATACATGGGAAGATCACCAACTTTATATCAACACGATAATTTTGCATGACCTCATACTATTGCAAGTATGAGCTAGTTTGGTGTGTTTTCATTAATGTTGTCATTGATGTCAACACAGTTCAGTATGTTACAGATTGTACATGTATAGCCGAGATGTTGCTGAGATGTTGTGAGTACATAGAACTATCTTTATAGAGTTGCAAATGTGTTGGTTTGAAAAGTTTCCAAGTGATTTTGAGAAAATTAATAAAGAAGAGAAGTTAGAATGATGAAAGTGTTCAGAATGTGCTCTAGCATGTGCTCTGCATTTCTCCTGTGTTGATCCTATGCTTGTGCAGATTTGAAGGTTTGATAATGGTGATTTAGTAGTGATATCTCCTGAGTTTTAGCTTCTAGTTTGATGGTAAATGAAATTTATGTTCACCGATATGTGAACTATTCTGGCAGAGTTGGTCTTTTGTGGATTGGGAGAAATATTGTTGGTCTGCAGTCCTTTATTTTTTTCAGATCTTGTAGATCTAGAATATGTTTTGTGAAGGTCTTTTTTGTGCTCTAGCAAAGAGGTTTGAATATTGATCATCTGAAAGTCATGTTTCAGTATTTCAGTGTGAGTTTATATAGCCCAGATAGACTAGTGAAAGGTGTTTAGTGATTGAATTTTTTTGTTTTTTTGTGGATGTATCTAGAAGATTTTGAGATGTATTCTCATGCATAAGGAAGTGTGTCATGGAGTCTGTGTGTCATCTTTTTGTTGGGAAGCGTGTACATCAATGTTCCTTTGTGTTTTCATTAGGTTTGGCCGACTTGGTGTTTACACTTCATTGAAATAGTAAAATTTAATTAAGGAAGCTTGTGGTTGATTCAAGGTATTATTTTTTATCTTGAAAAATGTTTTTTATTGGTCCACTCTCATTCCTTTCCATCATGGGAATGTTGAGTTGCTAACCTATTTTGAATTTATGAAATGAGATAAGTGTGGCCAACCTTGGAGAAAGTTTCTAAGGATGGGGATTGTATAAAAGAAAGTAAAATTGTGAATAGTTGTATGATAGGGGTATGTGTAGGATCATCATGGAAAAGACAGGCCCTTAAGTGGTAAAAAATTCAGAAAAAATAGAGTTAGGAAACTTGATGTAAAAATTTGAATAAGTTATATATATTATTTCAAAAATATGTAAGAATATAATTTGTAGAAAATTTAATGTAGTTTCTAAACTACTAGGTTTATTTTTTAAAAAAAATCTATTTGGTGAAAATTTGAAATTTCAATGTAGTAGTACTTAAATTTCAAGGAAAAAATAAGAAGTAGGTGTCTGTTTGACCACCCTAACTACAATAAAATGATAATAAATTTTTATAAGATTTTGGATATAAGTAGAGGATTGATGTCTTGATGTGATGCATATTTTTTTGTAATTTTTTTCCAAGTAAATAATTAATTATTTTTTTTATTACAACTTTTAAAAAATATTAAAAAACGTATGTCTGACCACCTTAACTTGGTCAAAACTTCATGAAATTCACCTTATTTTTAATCCTATAGTATGCAAAGTATAGAATGTGAAGCACGTTTTGGATTCAAAAAATTTGATACCGTTTCAAAGCTATAGATGTTTTTCAATCAACCTATCAATTAGGATTTAGTCATAATTAAAATAGAAAATGAATAATCATTTTTCTTGAATTCAAAGTAAAGCATAATTTATATTGGCAGAAAGCTAAGAATCTCATTTAAAAACCCTTTTCGTTTCATCAATTTCGGGTTAAAAAGTCATCAGCCACATACCCTACACATACCCATCATATCGCCACTTTTTAGCCCATCATGATCCTACACATACCCATAGTGTGATGTAAAGTGATGAAAGTGAGCCAAAAATCATAAGACCAGAAGTGTGTGTGAGTGGGTTGAGACAGGGTATGTGCAGGATCATCGTGCAAAAAACAGGCCCTTAAGTGGCAAAAAATTGAGAAAAATCAGTGTTAGGCAACTTGACGTAAATATTTGAATAAGTTATCTATATTATTTCAAAAATATGTAACAATAGAATTTGTAGAAAATTGAATGTAGTTTCTAAAATACTAGGTTTATTTAAAAATAAATAAAATCTATTTGGTGAAAATTTGAAATTTCAATGCAGAGTACTTAAATTTCAGGAAAAAAAATAAGAAGTAGGTGTTTGTCGACCACCCTAACCATAATAAAATGATAATATTTTTTTGTAATATTTTATATATAAGTAGAGGACTCATGTCCGGATGTGATGCATATTTTTTTGTAATTTTTTTCCAAGTAAATAATTAATTATGAATTTTTTATTACAACTTTTAGAAAACATAAAAACTCATCTGTCTGACCACCTTAACTTGGTCAAAACTTCATGAAATTTAATTTTTATTTTTTTAATCCTATATTATGTGAAGCATAGAATGTGATTCATGTTTCAGATTCAAAAAATATGATACGGTTTGAAAGTTATAGATGTTTTTCAATCAGCCGATCGATTAGGACTTTAGTCATAATTCTAATAGAAAATGAATAATAATTATTTATTAAATTCAAATTAAATCATAATTTATATTATTGGAAAGCTAAGAATCTCCTCTAAAAACCCTTTTCTTTTCATTAATTTTGGGTGAAAAAAAAGTTGTCAGCCACATACCCCCATAATATTGGCACTTTTTGGTGCACCATGATCCTGCACATACCCGACAATAGTTCTTCATTGTGTCAGATTCTTGAAGGAAATGAGCTAAATGTTTTTGCAATTCTTATTCAAGCTACGGATGTGTGTTAATTGTTGTGGTGGATCTTTTGTTCTCGTTTGTATTTGTAGGCAATGAGCCTCCCTGTTGGACAATGAGTCTTTTCTGTAGGAAGTGAGCCTTTGTACTTGGACAGTGAGTCCTCTTCTGGGCAATGAGCCTTTGTATTCAGTTTATTATCTTTTATATTATGAGTTAACCCTCATTAGGTTTTCCATGTAAAAAACTAGTGTTCATTGTGTTGATTTACCTTTTGTTAATTATGTTACATGCTCTTACTTAATAACATAACAATGTGGTTATGGAATTAATAAGTGTTGAGTTTTAAGTTTGAATTTTGTGACAACTGATTCGCCTCCCTCTCATTGTCCCGTGCCTATTTAACTATTAGTATTAGAGCTTTGGTTCATTGGTGTAGAGCTTAACTGCTTAAGGAAGATTCAATGACACATAATTTGGTGATCCCTATGGTCAATGGAATTGACTACAATCACTAGAAGGGACATATGAAAGGATATATTATCTCTCTTGGTTTCAAGACCTGGAACGCTATTGAGACAAAGTATACACCCCCATCTGGTGGTCTTACTACTTCCGATGAGATCTATTCTTATGAAGAAAATGAGAAGGAAAAGTATGCTATTTTTAGTGGGTTATCTAAAAATGAGTGAGCTAAAGTTCTTTCTCTGGATACTACACATGAAGTCTAGAAAAATTTGGAAGACATGTATGAAGGAAATGAAAGAGTGAAATTGACAAAGAAGATGGAAACAAGGTGCAGGTTTGTAAATCTGAAAATGGAAGAAGGTGAGGAATTTACAAGTTTCTTTTAGAGGGTTGAACTAACTACAAATGAAGTTAGAAATCAAGGAAAACTATCAGATGAAGACATAATTGAGAAGATCCTGATCACCTTACCAGACTGCTACAACGATAAGATCTCAGTGATTGAAGAAATGGATGATCCTAAGAAGTACACATTGGAATAGTTGTTTGGCACCTTGCAAGTATTGGAGATGAGAAAGTTTCAGAAAGAAGATAAGATCAAAGAAAAGACAAAAATGATGTTTAAGGAAATGAAGATTGAGGTTAAACTGGATGCGATGGTGTTGATGAGTTGGAAGCAAACTTCACCAAGAAGTTGAAGAAAGGTACCAGAAAGTATAAAGGTATGTTGGGCTTTAAATGTTTTAGTTGTGGTAATATTGGTCATTATGCTTCAAGATGTCTGAATAGAGCTACACATAAGAAGAACAAGGATTATAATGATAAGGATAGGAAGGATAAAAAATATAAGAAGTTGTTCTATACATTAAAGAAGAGGTAGTAATTTTTGATGACGAATTTGAGAATGAGGTTGATGATAGTGAATGATTATTCTTAGCTTTGGAAAGTAAACCTGTATCCACTAAACCTGGAAAATGTGTAAGAAAGAAGGCTCTAGAGAATAAGAGAAATAGTATGGAAGGTACTTTGGTTACCAATTTTCATGCAATACAAGATGAAGACTATTGGGTAATTGATAATGGATATTCTAATCACATGACTGGAGATAAGAGTAAGTTCACTAAACTTGAGGAATATGATGGTGGTTTATTTATGTTTGGTGATGATTCAAGAGCTAAAATCTATGGGAAAGGTTCAATTAATTTTGATGGAGTGCAGAATACTGATGATGTATATTATGTGAAGGTTTTGAGGCATAACCTTCTGAGTGGTGGTAAGATGTGTAGCAATGGCTTCAAACTTGTGTTTCAGAAAAAATACCTGTGAAATTAGAAAAAGGATCTAGAAATGGAGATATGATTACTACTAGAAAAATAACTCATGGAAACATCTATCAGTTGAAGGGAGCTGGTGGTCATTGCCTTGTATCTCAAATTAGTGAAAGTTGGTTATGGTATCAGAGAATGGGACATGTAAATTTTGATAACTTGGTCAAGATTAGTGCAAAGGATATTGTTCCAGGACTACCTAGAATCAAAAGACTTGCTAATGTTATTTGTAGAAGTTGTTAATTGGGGAAACATACAAGATGCAACTTTAAGGGAAAAGAGCATTCTACTACCAGAATGTTGGAGTTAGTTCATATTGATCTCTGTGGTCCAAGTAGAACTGGAAGCCTAAATGGTGATGGATATTTCATGTTGCTTATTGATGATTATACTCAAATGAAATGGGTTGTTTTTCTTAGAGAAAAGACTTAGGCTCTTGATAGGTTTAAGGTATTCAAAGCAAGAGTGGAAAATGAAGTAAATTTGAAAATCAAGTATTTGATATTTGATAGAGATGGAGAATTCACTTTTAGTGAATTTAATGCATTTTGTGAATAACATGGCATAAGAAGACAATTTTCTACTTCGAGAACCCCATAGCAAAATGGAGTAGTTGAAAGGAAAAGTAGGACTATACAGGAAGCTACTAGAACCATGATGAAAGAATCAAATGTACCAGATGTGTCTTAGAGAGAGGTGATACATGCTATGGTTTATGTTCTTAATAGAGTTCAGATCAAATACAACAACACAAAGACTCATTTTGAGTTATGGACTAGTAAGAATCCTATGGTGAAGTATTTTAAGGTATTTGGAAGCAGATGCTATATTAAAAGAGATGATGAAAATCTTGGAAAGTTTGATTCTAGATGTGATAAAGGAATCTTTCTTGGATACTCTACTACTGGAAAAGTGTACAGATGCTTCAACAAAAGATCAAGAAAGATTATTGAAAGTGCTAATGTGAAAGTTGATGAAGACATACATAGACCTATTGAGATAAGTGAAGTTGAACCTGATGATCCTATCTATGGACATGTACCTGAGGAAAATAAGGAGAAGGAAGAAGAAGAGAAAGAAGAACAAGTGGAAGAAGAAGAAGAAAATGAACTAGAGCCTATTGTTAGGATCCTAAGTACGTATAGAAGAATCATCCAAAGGAACAGATAATTGGAGATAAAAGTGAAGGTATGAAGAAAAGAAGCAAAGTTGCAACTAAGGTAAATTTGTTTCTATTATCTAAAATTGAACCCAAATATGTAATTGAAGCATGTGAAGATGAGAGTTGGATGAGATCTATGAAAGAAGAGTTGCAGTAGATAGAAAAGAATTGGACATGGGAACTAGTCCTTAGGCCTATGAATAAAAATGTGATTGGCTCAAAATTGGTGTTCTGGAATAAGCTAAATGAAAGTGGAGAAGTTGTAAGGAATAAGGAAAGACCGATATGCAAAGGATATTCACAAGTTGAAGGTATAGATTTTGAAGAAACATTTTCCCCTATGGCTAGAATGGAAGCTATCAGGATGTTTTTGGAATTTTCTACCCACAAGGTCTTCAAAGTGTATCTGATGAATGTTAAGTCAATATTTTTGAATGGTGATTTGGAGGAAGAAGTGTACATACATCAACCTAAGATGTTTTAGTTATCTGAAAAACCAAACATGGTTTGTAAGTTGAAGAAATAATTGTATGGATTGAAGCAAGCTCCCAGAGCTTGGTATGCAAGATTGAATAGATACCTGACAAAGCAAGGATTCAACAAAGGTTTTACTGACAACAATATTTATTTCAAAGTGCAAGGTAATAAAATTTTGATAGTGGTTGTTTATGCTGATGATATCATTTTTGGTGGAAATGAAGGCATGTGTAAAAAGTTTGTTGAAGAGATGCAAAAAGAATTTGTGATGTCTATGATTGGTGAATTGAATTTCTTCCTTGGTTTGCAAGTGAATCAAATTGATAAAGGGATATTCATTTCACAATCTAAGTATGTAAAAGAATTGTTGAAGAAGTTTCAGATGGATGATTAAAAACCAGTTTGTAATCCTATAGTAACCAGATATAAACTGAGCAAAGATGATGAATCTGTGAAGACTAATTAGAGAAAATATAGATCTATGATTGGTGGATTGATGTACCTTATTGCTACCAAACTGGACATTATGCATGCAATGTGATTAGTTGCTAGATTCTAAGTAGATCCCAAAGAAGTACATGTCACGACCGTAAAAAGGATAGTTAGATATCTTAAAGGTACACTAGATTATGGACTATGGTATCCTAAGAGTGATGATTTCACCTTGAGTGCTTATACATATGCTAATTGGGTCATATGTGCGGATGATCGAAAGAGTACTAGTGGTGGTGCTTTCTTTCTTGGAGGAAGATTAGTCTCATGGTTGAGTAAAAATCAAGACTCGGTTTCTTTATCCACTACGAAAGTAAACATTGAAAGACATTGGTGTGGTATATGATGAGCCTATTTCTATTTTCTCTAACAACACAACTGCAATAAAAATTTCAAATAACCTCGTTATGCATTCAAGAACAAAACACATATCTATCAAGTCTCATTTTCTAAGAGAAAAAGTGTTGGAGAATGAAGTCAGATTGGAGTATGTAACAACAAAGGAACAAATTACAGACATATTTACTAAGGCTCTTCCAAAGGATACTTTTGAGCATCTTAAGGAGAGGTTGGGGTTCATTGTCCCTCATAACTAGGTGCACATGAAGGTGCATTAGTCCAATAAATTTATAGATTCTTCATTTATCTAGACTGATAAATGGGTCTACTCTGTAGGGGGAGTATAAAAGATTTTCATTTTTGTTGTATGAGTGTAATCTTAAGCGGAAGTAATCAAAGTTGTTGATCTTTTCCATTGATGTCAAAGGGGGAGAGAAAGTCATGTGAAAAATAGGTGATGAAGAAGAGAAGGTGTTCTCATGGGATATTGTGAAATTTGTCTTTGATAGTTTTCACATCATGTGTTTCCATCAATGACAAAGGGGAAGATTGTTCCAAGTATGAGCTAGTCTAGTGGTGTTGTCATTAATGTTGTCATTGATGTCAACACACTTTAGTATGTTGTAGATTGTACATGTATAGCTGAGATGATGTTGAGATGTTGTGAGTACATTGAGCTATCTTTATAGAGTTGTAGATGTGTTGGTTTGATAAGTTTCCAAGTGATTTTGAGAAAATTAATAAAGAAGAGAAGTCAAAATGGTGAAAGTGTCCAAAATGTACTTCGGTATGTTCTCTTCATTTCTCTTATTTTGATCCTACGCTTTTGTAGAATTTAAGGTTTGATAATGGTGATTTAGTGGTGATCTCTTGAGTTTTAGCTTCTGGTTTTATGGTACATGAAAGTTATGTTCACCTATACATGAACTATTGTGGCAAAGTTGTTCTTCTATGGATTGGGAGAAATATTGTTGCTTTGTAGTCCTCCTCTATTACGTTTCAAATCTTGCTGATCTAGAATATGTCTTGTGAAGGTCTTTTTTGTTCTCTAGAAAAGAGGTTTGAAGATTGGTAATCTAGAAGTCATGTTTCAGTATTTCAGTGTGATTTTATATAGTCTAGAAGATTGGTGAAAAGTGTTTAGTGATTAATGTTGTTTTGTTGTGGATGTATCTGGAATATTTTGAGATGTATTTTCATGCATAAGGAATCATGTCATGGTGTTTATGTGTCTTATTCTTGTTGGGAAGCATGTACATCAATTTTCTTTTGTGTTTTCATTAGGTTTGGCTAACCTGGTGTTTACATTTAATTCAAAGAATAAAATTTAATTAAGGAAGTGTGTGGTTGATTTGAGGCATTATTTTTTATCTTGAAAAATGTTTTTTATTGGTCCACTCTCATTCCTTTCCATCATGGGAATGTTTAGTTTCTGACCTATTTTGAATTTATGAAATGAGATAATTGTGGTTAACCTTGGAGAAAGTTTCTAAGGATGAGGATGGTATAAAAGAAAGTTGAATTGTGAGGAGTTGTATGATAGTGTTATGCGAAGTGACAAGATTGAGCCAAAAATAATAAGAGCAGAAGTGTGTGTGTGTGAGTGGGTTGAGAAAAAAGTTCTACATTATGTTAGATTCCTAAAGGTAGTGAGCTAAAGGTTTTTCCAATCCTTATTCAAGATACGGATGTGTGTTTAATTATTGTGGTGGATATTTTGTTCTCTTTTATATCTATAGGCAGTGAGCCTCCCTATTGGACAATCATTCCTTTTTGTAGGTAGTGAGCCTTTATATTTAGTTTATAATCTTTTATAGTGTGAGTTAACACTCACCATGGTTTTTCCCTCATTAGGTTTTCCATGTAAAAATCAGGTGTTCATTGTGTTGATTTACCTTCTGTTAATTGTGTTACATTCTCTTACTTAATAACAAAAATGTGTGGTTGTGGAATTAATAAGTTATGAGTTTTAAGTTTGAATTTTGTGACAACTGATTTGGCCCCCCTCTTAGTTGTCATGTTCCTGTTTAACACATACTTGGTGTTTTCATTAGCAGTAAATTTAACATTTGTTGGACTTGATAGATTTGGTGTTCTTGGCATAAGTCCAACAAAAACTCTTGTTTACCATTAGTATCCATAGTTAGAGAACCAAATGTCAAATCGACTCCAAAAAATATTTAATGATGCCTTTTCTATGTGGTTGATAAGGAACTTGGAAGGGGAAAAAGAAAAATACTATCTACCAAAGCACAAGAAATTGTAATTTTGATAGTTTTGATAATCAACCCTATATAAATCCTACTATGCATGTACTTCACTTCCCATGGCTACCATGCCTTCAACTACTATGTTTCTCGTTAACAACACTATCCCTACTATCTGTAGCTCCATTGAAGCTTTTGGATGCACTGAAATCCAAGGTGGAACTTCCATGCCTACCTCTAAAATACCCATTTCCATTCCTACATACACTAGTACCCAACCTACCATAATAATTCAACCTACTAGCAGTGTGAACACTTCCTTAGGTATTTCCATGGGGAATTCCTCTAGCTTTGTGCCCTCGACTACAATATCTCTTCAAACTTCCTCCATCATGATTTTACAATTCACTTGTCCTATGCATACATACACCACTCTACCTTATACCCCTCCACCTTACAACAACAATGATAATATCATTAACATAATTTTACAAAGCATGACATCCTTCCAACAACAAGTCACAACCCTAAATCAAAACAATGGTCAACCTTCGTAATGCATCAAAACAAATCCCTTATCCTTGGAGATATTGAGAGAACAAATGCCACAAGGTGTAGATTAAGAAATGTGGTGGGAAAGGAGATCCTATTAACCATGTTTCTTCTTTTACTACTCTATGTAGTGATTTCATCTTTGAGGGAATTTTTATGGCTAAACTATTCCCTAGATCCTTGAAAGATACTTCCTTAGAATGGTTTTCCTAGTTACCGAATAACTCAATTCGTTCATTCAATGAACTTGATGAGGCCTTTATTAACAATTTTCAAGGGCACCTGACCCCTAATATGACATTGACCAATTTGATGAGATGTAAGCAAAAAGATGATGAAAAGGTTACTAACTTAATTTCACAGTACCAAATGCTTTATTCCCAAATCGATGTACAAATTCCCAATCCTCACCTTCAAAGAATGTTCATTGATCACTTGTAAAATAAGATGCAAGATAAGCCTTGCATGATGAAATTTACTTCCTTCATTCACTTGTGTACTACCCTTCATGATTATCAAAACTCAGTTAGTAGTTGTGAAACAAAATCCACCTCTAGCCATCCTAAAAAGTATGAATCCACAAATCAAAACAATCACCAATCCTTTAGAAAACAAAATAAAGGTTTCCTCTAACTAAACCATCCTCAACCAACTCAACATGTTGATTCCTAAGTGGCTACTATAAGGAAGACAAATCCTTTCACATTTTGGGATCCAACTAGGAAATTTACTCCCTTACCTAATACCCTTCATAACACAATTTCACAATTTTTAGAATAGAAAATGATCACTTTACCTTCCATTAGAGCACATGATCCTAATAAACACTTACCCCAAAGCTTTATATTGAATGCTTATTTCCATTATCACTGAAAAAATGAACATGACATGGATCATTTTAAGCGTATTAAATGTCTTGTGCAAGACCTCATTGATTATGGTCTACTTTCAATTGGAGGTGTTATTGATAAAGGAAATAAGTCCACCACCCCTCCTAACCAAAACTTACAAATATTTACCAACCCTATGCTAAAACATGATGTTTTATTTGTCAAAGAAACTAAAAAGAATGATGTGATGAATGTTGAAACGAATGATGACAACATGGACATTGTTGGAACAAGATCCTATGGATACTAATGAACAGAGTCCTTTGGATGATATTGTTGGATTGATTGAAATTCAACTTCATAAGGGTCGAATTAAAAAGCCTCTTGACATTGCTTTATCCTCACAAGATATACGTAAAAATGCACCTAATGGTCATCTTTACATAGTCGGTTGAATCTATGATAAGCCCACCAATGTGATATTAATTAATATAATTTGTGGATAGAATGTGATCATTGAGGAATTCTTACTTGTGCATGAACTATATCAAGAAATATATGATAAAATGAAAGCATGGATAAAGACACATAATGGTTTCGCTTGCCCTATGATGGGATCGATCACCCTTCCTTTAACTATTGGACCAAAAAAATTAGATGTCTCATTCTCCATCATCTCGTCATCAGACCAATTTAATGTGAAGCTTTGTAGGAATGATGAATGAAAAATATGCAATGTTGCAACTCATCCAAACCTTTGAAATAAAGATTGCAAACTTGTGTGAAATGGCTCCAATGGATGTGGATCTTGACTCTTGATCTTGATATGAGATCATTTCTTTGAATGCTTTCTTAAATCATGAAAACCTACATCACAAATGTTGGCTCAAAAACACACATGATGAATGATGACTTTGACTAGATGTTTAAATCTTGAATTTTGCTCGAAATACTTGATAATTTTCTCTTTGTAATGACAAAAAATGTATCCCCTTACATTTTTTTGCACTTGCTTAGGCCATCCCTATTAAATTGACCATAGTGTTGCCTTGATTTAGTGTTGTAATATGTTTAACTCATTCACATAACATCTTGGGCCCTTGTAGACTAAATGAACTTAATTGTACCTTATTTAGGGTGTTGTAAAGTCTACCTTTACTCTTTGACACTAATCTAGGGCTTCGTTAATAAATTGGGCTTCTTTATGCCTCATTTGGTCCTATTTTAGATCTAAAAGCCTTAATTAAAGCATTTTTTAGATTAATCTTGACATTTACCAACACCGAATCATAATTCATGTGTTTTTGGATTGTATGGCCCAGATTTAGTGATTTGGGGCTCATACACAACCTTGTGCATGTTGAATATCTAGAATACTGAGAGGCGGGGTGAATCAGTATTCCATAAAACCATTCACATAAAATCCATCTAAACATTATCACAAATATAATGGAATCAACAAGAGAAAACATGGAATCAAGAAAACACATCAACACACATGAATATCAATATTTTTACGTGGAAAACCCAAAATGGGAAAAATAATAGTTAGGGTTAGCTCACAATATATATATTTGGATATAGAATATTATAGGATCTCACTGCTAGGACTCACTATCCTTGAAAGGCTCACAACCTAAAGTAAATACAAAACTATTTAGCTCATTGCCAAGATACAAAATGATATGGATTACCGCCAAAAGTTTGAACTGATGAAAGGAACCTTCCTTGTGCTGCTCAGTTTAGTTCTGGTGAAGCAGAATACATAAATGAAACTCTTATCTATACATCTATACAATTTTTCACATACACATTTGCATCTCTTCCTTCATGTATCTTCCACACTCACTACATCTTTTCCTCTAAACAAAAATTTCTTACATATATATCCATGTTCAATAATTAGGTTAGCCTAATCAACTCTATCAACATTACCCTTAAAACATATTCATCTTTGTATATAATTCATCAGTGAGCACCTAAGATAGATCCCTTTATCATTTGGAGCACATATAAAAGCTTCTCAATATTAATATATAATTAGGTTGGTTAGAATTAGACCAAAAATGCCAAACATATATGAAAACCATCAAATGTATAACAAAAAAACTTATTAGCATATTGAATTCCCCCTTAGATGACATCAAGCTACATATCTCCAACAACACATGGTAATATAATCAAGTATGAAAAAATGTGTAGTCTCCCACAATAGTGTACTTTATGGAAACTCACTATAATCTACAGATCAGAATATTGTCATTCATATCTTCCAAATGCCTTCACTTATCATTATGAAACTTCAGTGTAAAATGCATCTTCTAGTTTCAAATATATGTACAAAGTCCTATAATGATATCTTTTTTTGAGATAGAATATGGATCAAAAAACTGACGTATAGAGCCAATGTATAAGTATGACATTGTTTCCAAAACTACTCGTAACTGTACCTTTCCAAACATACAACCTGGTCAACTAAAACCATACCAATGGATGCAACTAATATCAACATAGAACATATTATCATATTCCGAGTAGATATTACAAAATTGGATAATCTAGACCAAGATATCGGATTAATAGACTTTCGTAACCAAAGCAAATAGTCATCAAAATTCCATTGTGACAGTTATCCAAATTCTATTGTTTATTGACATCAATGAAAAACCCTCAATTTCCAACAATCTCTCTCTTTGTAATTGATGGAAACACATGATGTAAAAACCATCAAAACACTTCTTCCTAAATTTCAATTTTCTCCCCCAAAAACTATTCACGTGATACCTCATTCTCTCTCACCCCCTTTGACATCAATGGAAAATGAAAGGAATTTTAATTTTTTAACAGTTCTTTTGCATACATGAACACTCCCCCTGAGGAGTACATCTAAGACAACTGAGCATGGTCAACTTGAGGTGGTTGTCCCCTGAATGTTGATAAGAATCCCCATCCATGAGGATCTCCCTTCATCCCAAAGCCTTATTTCCTCTAAAAATGTACTACATAGATAATTGAGATCAATTAAGATATCTTTTCCTTCAACTACAGTTCTAAGAGTAACATTAGATTTTAGAATCCTATTAGCTACTAAAAGAGCATAATGGAAAATTTTACACATAGTCTTGATTAAATCTCTCTGACCCTCCCATATTGTTCAACCATCTCTCCTTTCACTTTATGTGATGTATGGTATTCTTCATGCATCTTTGTCAATCCATACCAAGTATGATCATCCAAATCAAGAGTAGGATCAAATGCGCTAGATGCATTTCAATTGTATTCTCAATGTCTTTGAATCTTTGATTTGCATTAGGCCAAGTTCAAAAAAATGTGAATAGATTCTTGACCTCTTTCTCACACACTTGAACACCTTTGAGTCTTTTAAGTGCCATGTTGTGAGTAGACTTGCATTTCTCTACATTTCCAACAATCCTTTATATCTTCAAATAAAGAGACCATGTCACTTTCTTCTTTTCTTTTTAATTCATTAAATCTATCAATTAATGCATTTGAGCTCTCTTTGGTGGACCGTTCAAATAACTTGTTACCACACTAGGAACTACTTGAAAAATGTGTCCTTTTGGCTAGTTTCTTAAGTCTTCTTGGATTAGCTTCAACCTGAGCAAATAATGTATGAACCTTAGAGACTTTCCTCTTTTCTCTAATGGAAGACATTGATTTACTAGAGACTAACTCATATTCTTTAAGAGTTTTAGCTACTTTAGTGTAGGTTCCAAACCTAGGTCTGCTGGGGTCCTGGGGGCTGTTAATCAACAATTCAATGTAGCCAACAACATAGTCTTTCACAATCTCATATCCAAAATCAGGAATCCATCAATTACTTTGTTCAACTACCTTAATAATGCAACTATCAGTGGTTATAAAAACGTTATATCATTCTTATATTTTATAGCCAATTCTCTGGGAACTCTTCTTCATATATTCATTTTCCTTTGAAACTTTCCAAATAATGCAACAAAGACATCCTCTTATGCATCCAAATCCCTAATGTTTCTCATAATTTTTTCAATATAATGAGAGTCAATCTGGTATTCTCCCAAAAAACCTCACCTATTCTAGGAATCTCCTTCATAAAATAAAAAACTAAGCATAATACCAATGTACCATATCTGAATGTACCTTCCTTCTTCTTGATATCTATTAGATTCTTCAATAGTTGTTGTCGAAGCAGCTCACAGAGGTCATATTTTGTTATGTTCTCAACCATATTGAATGCAAGATCAATTGTAGTAATGGATACGTCGTTGTCACCAAAGATCATTTGTGAAATAACTAGACTTGCATACTAAACTATCGGGTTAGTGATTTTACCACATGTGTTCCTAATTGAACATTTTCCCCTATCAACATTACATTAAGGAGTCGATCCAAAAAATGATAAGCCAATAACTTCCCTAATTACATCTCTAGATATTGTATATGATTCACCATGCTAGAAATATTCACCATGAAATGTACTAAGATCCATTTCAATACATCTTTATTCATTACTAAAGTTTCAAAAATTGTTACATACATCCAATTTCATTTCTAAAAGTACATTGTATTTTAGTTTTAGGATAAAATCATTTCCAATTAATTCTTCAACTGACAATATGTGAGCTTTTCTGTAGGTAGATTCTTCCAATTTTCTATGAATGTATACCCCAACATCTTCAATTGGTATAAAACCAGGATGAATATCTAGAAAGCACCCAAAAGATCAAGTTCCAAAGTTTTAACAAGGTACATTTTGAGTTCTAATTTTGGTCTTATTGAATTATCTATGATTTGAGATATATCCATCGCATCCAAAAAATTGGCAAATAATTTAGATGAAATAGTGTATAGCACTAGTGACTCACATGTTCCTTTTCCACCAAGACCAGATTCTAAGTTTTTGTTGTATAGAGTCACTCTAGTTTCTTGAAACTTTCTCTCCATGGTTCTCCTCTTTTGCAAATGAGCTTTTCATCCAATGCATTTTCCTAAAAATATCTGATTTTATTTCTTTCATCCCAAATGCTTCTGTAATAAATGATTCATACCACAAGTAGATCACCTTAAAATTTGTGTACACTTCCATCCTTTCAAACTCTGCAGAATTCATTCTTCACACATGTGTTTCTATAAATTCCTCTCACATCAAATCTTTAATTTGTAACCTTAATAAATGTACTTATGTCATGATATGACATCATATATTGAAAGAGGGGTATTAAATCTTTTTATTATCACTCCCCTTAGGCGATCCCTAGATTAATTTTTGATAATTGAGTGTATGCACCAGAAGATGACATTGAAAAGAAGTTGATGATTTTGATTTACCTTTCTTAGGTTCTCATTCCCTTCTCCAAATTCTTTCCATTTCCTTCTTTACTTCTTCCGGATCGAGCTTAATGATTGGATCATATCTCTTTACTAGATTGTTACTACTCATGTTTTTGCTTCTACAGTCTCTGAAAAAATGTTCCAGATTGCTGCAACAAACAACATTCTTCCATCCAAGTTTTCTTGTATTCAATCTATTTTTGCACTAGTTAGCCTTGTGTCCAAATGATTCATAGTGATAATAGTAGCCATTGAATGGATAAGCATTATTATTCAACTTTTGATTTCTACAATCTTTAGTTCTATGTTCAATTCTTTTGCATACAAAACATTGAACGAAGAATGAGAAGGCATTTTCATCCATTCCATTATTCTATTATTCTTTCTTTCTACAATATTTTGGGCCTTATGTCCAAACTTATTGCAAGAATAACATACACCATTAAAAGATAAATTCCTTTGAACATTAGGTTGTCTGATCGGAATCCTTCTAGTATTTCTCCTTAGGTTCTTGAATTGTCCACCATTGCTCTCAATCTTCATGTCAAGATATTTGTTATCCTTTGAACTTTTTCCTTCTTCAAACCCTAAACCACTTTTTTCCATAGTAGGTTTCTGAAAGTTAATCAACTCATCAAGCATTGTAGTCCTTGCCTTGAATTTATCCTCATGTATTTTTTCCTTTTCTAGATCTAATTTAGAATTACCACTTTGTGCTCAAGCTTTGCACATTCATCCATATTCCTTTGAATTTCAAATTTCTGACAATATTCAATCTTTCTCTTTTCTTCCAATTACTCTTGCAGTCTGGTAATGTCTTCATCCGATTTCTTTAATTGATCATTGAATTCTCCATATCTTTCCCTTAGATTCTTAATACACTCATTTTCTTTCTTCAACCTGTCCTTGAAATCTTCATTTTCTTCTATATGTCCAATAGAGATCACTTTCAGAGGAATAAGATTTTTTTTTGGGTAAGTGAAAAAAGAAGGGGGGCCAAAAAGGGGGCTTAAGTGGCCACTTTTATTTTTCTTCTGAAATCAAGAAATACTGACCTTGGATGTGAAATTGAGGATAGTTACTCTCAAAAATTTTAGATGGAACAAAAAATGGATCAAAGTGATTCAAGTCTACTTTCTAAATTGCTAATCTATTTTTTAAAATAGTTGAGATTAAGGAGTTCAAAAGAGGGATGCACGGAAATTGGTGTTGTTTTTGTTAGAAAAACATAACGTAGCAACTCTTGTGCATCCCTAGCATGGTGAATTTTTTAATAATATTTTTAAAATTAATCCAATGAGAAATTAGCTAGCAATATGTAGTTGATGCACAATTTTTCTAATAAGTTTTTAATGAATATTTGATTTTTTACTAATTTTCTAAGAGGACACTTCCTAAAAAATGGAATTTTGGCCATGCTACCCCTACAAATTTTGGAAACTAATTGAATTTTTTTTTTAAATTCTAAAAATTTGTAGAATGGAGTCTAGTTTCTAAAAATGTAATTTATTTGAAATTTCAATGAACAATTAATTTATAATGAAAAAAACACCAAACATTGCTTTTTTTCCAAAAAAAGACACACAAACAAAAGAAATTATAGAGGAAAGGCTTAATATTTTCAAAAAGTGAAAAAAATTACATCCTTGGATAGCTAAGAGAGAACCTAACATTACCTAAGTGTTTGATTTGTTTGAAATTAAACCACGTGCAATCCTGATGGTGAGCACGAACCCAATTATGTGAAATATTATAGAATTTGAAAACACACATCTCTAGTCATTGGGATGCCTTCCAAACCTTTGGGTTGGTATTCCAAGGAAAATACCAGGACTAAGGCTTGGGGATTCCCAAAGCAAGATTTAATGCACTTGCATTATATCTTAGTTTTGACATGGTTTTTTTCATTTGTTAGGGACATGTCTAGCAAGACATAATGCAAGGACAGCATAATGCACTTGTGTTATGTCTTACTTTATGTTAAATTCTACTCTATTGAATTTATGTTTATATATTTGTATATTTGTATGTACACATATGCTTGTATGTCATGTATGTATGTATGCCTATAGGTATGTAAGATTGTATCTACACATGTACATGTATGCTTGTATGTATGTAGGATTGTATGTGCATCTGTATTATTCTTGTATGCATGTATTTATGTATGTCTTTAGAGGGAGGGAGAAATTTAAGACAGAGTGAGAGTTGTCTAGGTAGGGTGGGAGGGAGAGAGAGAGAGAGAGTCTGGAGAGAGGGAGAGGGGGTGGAAGTGAGATTTTAAGAGAGAGGTAGTGGGATAGAAGGGGTTGGAGTGAGAGGGACTTAGCTAGGGAGGGTGGGAGGGATTGAGAGAGAGAGGGGGGTGGGAGAGAGATATTTGAGAGAGAGGGAGAGAGAGATAGAGAGAGAAATAGAGATTTATTTAGGTAGGGTTCCAAAGGGAGATACTTGAGAGAGTGATGGGGGGTGAGAGGGAGAGACTTGAGAGATAGGTAGTGAGAGGGAGTGCAGGAAAGAGGGAGTGGGAGAGAGAGGGAGTGTGAGAGTGAGAGACCTGAGAGAGGGGAGGGTGTGGGAAGGAGTGACCTGAGAGCAAGAGAGATAGAGGTGGGTGGAGTGAGAGGGACTTATCTAGGTAGGGTGGTAGGGATAGATAGAGAGAGGGGAGAGAGAGAGAGAGAGAGAGAGAGAG
>VDFB02281492.1:987442629-987457726 GCA_007258455.2 Sequoia sempervirens
GAGATAGGAGTGAGTGAGTGAGAGAGAGATAATTGAGGGTATAGGGTTGAGTACCTATAGGTTTGATGGTTTAGGGTATTGGATTGAGGCTAGAGGGTAGAGGGTTTAAGGGTTTAGTGTTGAGGGTTTAGGGTTTAGGCTATAGGTTTGAGGGTACATGGTTGAAGGATTAGGGTTGAGGATACAATGTATAAGATAGAGGGTATAGGGGTTGATGATTGAGGGATCAAGGGCTAAGGGTTTAGGGTTTAATGTATAGGGTAGAGGGTAGAGGGTAGAGTGTTTAAGGGTTTAGGGATCAAGGGTATAGGATTGAGGGTAGGGAGGGGTGGAATGACACCCTGAAAGAATGGGGTCCAAGAAATGGTGGACAGGGACGGAATGAATAAAGAGACAGCAATGGACACAGGTAGTGGAAGTGAAATTGGCAAACCATTAGCACCGTGAAATTAGAATGTAGTGGTGTTCAAAATGGCATTAAAGAGCGGGTCTCCCAAAGGATTTACATTACTAGGAGATTCCCATTTCTTGGACCCATTTTCTCAAACAGGCCAAGTTATGATGCCAATTTCACCCACTAGCTTGCTAATTCGATGAAATTGGCAATGTAGTGGCCTGTTTGAAAAAATGGGTCCAAGAAATGGATCACTGAGAGACCCCATTTCATGGACCGATTTTTTCAAATAGGCCAAGTTAGGTTGTCAATTTCACCCACTAGCTTGGAAATTTGATGAAGTTGGCAATGTAGTGTCTTGTTTGAAAAAATGGGTTCAAGAAATGGGGTCTGTCGGTGATTTACATTACTGAGAGACCCCATTTCTTGGACCCATTTTTTCAAACAAGCCAAGTTAGGATGGAAATTTCACCAACTAGCTTGCTGATTTGGTTAAATTGGTAATGTAGTGGCCTCCTCGTGATTAACATTACCTGGAGACCCCATTTCTTGGACCCATTTTTTTAAACAAGACAAGTTAGGATGCTAATTTCACCCACTAGCTTGCCAATTTGGTGAAACTGGCAATGTAGTGGTCTGTTTGAAAATTGGGTTGAAGAAATAGGCTCTCTCGGTGATCTATTTCTTCAACCCATTTTTTCAAATAGGTTGAGTTAGGTTGCCAATTTCACCCACTAGCTTGCCAATTCGATGAAATTGGCAATGTAGTGGCCTCTTTGAAAAAATGGGTCCAAGAAATGAGGTCTCCCAATGATTTACATCACTGAGAGACCCCATTTCTTAGACCCACTTTTTCAAGCAGGCCACTACATTTCCAATTTAATGAAAATGCAAATTTCATGCACTAGCTTGCCAATTCGGTGAAATTACTACTACATTGCCAATTTCACTGAATTGGTAAGCTAGTGGGTGAAATTGGAAATGTAGTGGCCTACTTGAAAAAATGGGTCCAATAAATGGGGTGTCCTAGTGATTTACATCACCAAGAGACCCATTTTCTTGGACCCATTTTTTTGAATAGGCCAAGTTAGGTTGCCAATTTCACTCACTAGCTTGCCAATTCGATGAAATTGGCAATGTAGTGGCATTTTTGAAAAAATGGGTCAAAGAAATGTGGTCTCCCGGTGATTTGCATCACGAAGAGATCCCATTTCTTGGACCCATTTTTTCAAATAGGCCAAGTTAGGTTGCCAATTTCACCCACTAGCTTGCCAATTCGGTGAAATTGACAATGTAGTGGCTTGTTTGAAAAAATGTATCTAAGAAACTGTTTGAAAAGAAGGGTCCAAGAAATGGGGTCTCCCAGTGATTGGGAGACCCCATTTCTTGGACCCATTTTTTGAAACAAGCCACTACACTACCAATTTCACTAAATTAGAAAGCTAGTGGGTAAAATTGGTAACCTAACTTGAGAGATATAGGAGTGAGTGAGTGAGATAGAGATACTTGAGAGAGGGAAAGGGGGTAGGATGGAGATACTTGATAGAGAGAGAGGGAGGGAGTGGGAGAGAGATAGAGGGTAGAGGATATAGGGTATAAGGGTTAAGGGTAGAGGGTAGAGGGTAGAAGTTAGAGGGTTAAGGGTAGAGGGGAGAGATAAGAGTGAGTGAGTGAGAGAGAGAGAAACTTGAGAGAGGAATATGGGGTAGGAGGGAGAGAATTCAGAGAGAGAGAGGTAGGGAGTGGGAAAAAGATAGAGGGTAGAGGATAGAGGTTATAAGGGTTAAGGGTAGAGGGTAGAGGGATAAGGGTAGAGGGGGGAGAGATAGACAGAGTGAGTGAGAGAGAGAGATAGACTTGAGATAGAGAGAGGTGGTAGGAGGGAGAGACTTGAGAGTTATAGAGAGGATGGAGGAGAGAGAGATAGGGTAGATGTGATAGAGGGCATATAAGCTAATGGTAGAGGGTGCAGAGGAAGTCAGGCCAGTAGGGGAGAGTTAGAGGAGTGAGTAGAGAGTGAGACTTGAGAGAGGGAGAGAGGTAGGAGGGAGAGACTTGAGAGAGAGAGAGCAGGAGTGACAAAGATAGAGGATAGAGGACAGAGGGTAAGTGTTGGAAGGGTAGAGGGTGAGGGTTACTTGAGGGGAGAGAGATAGAAGGAGTGACCAGAGAGAGAGAGAGAGAGAGAGAGAGAGAGAGAGAGAGAGAGAGAGAGAGAGAGAGAGAGAGAGAGAGAGAGAGAGAGAGAGAGAGAGAGAGAGAGAGAGAGAGAGAGAGAGATAGAGACCTTGAGAGAGGGAGAGAGGGAGTGGAGGAGAACTGAGAGAGAGAGGATGGAGTGGGAGAGAGATAGGCAGAGGAGAGGTATATGGGTTAAGGGTAGAGGGTAGAGGCTTCTATAAGAGGGAGAGAATTAGGAGGAGGAATGAGAGATAGACGGAGAGAGTGGATGTATGGGATGGAGAGACCTGAGAGAGAGAGGGAGGGAGTGAGAGGGAGAGAGAGGGTAGAGGATAGAGGGTATAAGGATTAAGGGTAGAGGGTAGAGGCTTAAGGGTAGAGGGGAGAGAGATAGGAGTGAGTGATTGAGTGAGAGAGAGAGAATTGAGAGAGGGAGAGGGAGTAGGAGGGAGACACGAGAGAGAGAGAGAGATAGGGAGGGAGTGGGAGAGAGATAGAGGGTAGAGGATAGAGGGTATAAGGGTAGAGGGGAGAGAGATAGAAGGAGTGAGTGAGTGAGTGTGAGAGACTGGAGAGAGGGAGAGGGGGTAGGAGGGAGAGACTTGAGAGAGAGAGAGGGAGGGAGTGGGAGAGAGATAGACAATATAAGGGGTAAGGGTAGAGGGTAGAGAGTTAAGGGTAGATGAGAGAGAGATAGGAGTGAGTGAGAGAGAGTCTTGAGAGATGGATAGCAGGTAGTGTTGAATATCCAAGATACTTAGAGGGGTGGTGAATTAGTATTTTCTTTAAAAAATTTATCAGATACCATCCAATTATTCCAATTCATACCAAAACAGTGATAAGTAAAAGCATTAATAGAACATGAAATTAAAGAACACATGAACACCAAGATTTTACGTGGAAAACCCAAAATGGGAAAAACCATTTTCTGAGTGTTAGCTCACAATATAGTATAACCCCGAGTTATAAGATATTACAAAAATTGGTGGCCCACTATCATGACTCACTATCCAAATACAAAGGCTCACTACCTATAGAATTACAATGACAAAATGGCTTACAACCAAAAAAATGAATGGATAAAGTACACTTAGTGAGTGTAGATTCAGTTCCAATGAAGCTTAATAAATTGATTAGACACACTTCATTATATTCTCTCTTCTTCAAATTCCAATTCACAACAAACTCATCTCTCAAATTCTTCAAAAAATATGCAATTTATATATATTTGATCTCTCTGCAAGCATCAATTAGGTCGGCCTAATTAGATGCACTTCTTGTTCATGAAAAATACCAACTGTCGGCTCCAAGCTTTCAAAAAATATTCCCAAAAATGAATTCAAAGATCCAACATGCTACATCAAGTTGGCATGGGCCTTAGATAGGTCACAAATATGTTTGCATAACAAAAAATAGTTCACCATTGCACAATACATCCATTAGGTCAACCAAGGATAGACCTAATAGCACAATTACAATCACCAAAGTAATGTTGATACATCATACGAGCATCTGAATATGTGAGATATTCAATGTACATGCTCCCAATGTCTACAAACCATTTCAAAAAACCATAACCAATAGTAATCATCAGCAAAAAAATACAGACCAAAACACTGGAAGATGTACACAAAATACCGTTTCAAATACCAAACCGAAATACTAGAACAAATTCAGACTTGATCTTGCAATTGCAACTCATATATCATGGTAACATCAATCACAACACAAAAATTAAAAATGATATGTTCTTCATTTTTCAAACAATCTCCCCCTTTTTCACTGATGGCAACATGTGCCAAAAAAGGGAATATTTACAAAACTTCTTATTTAAAACACTTTTACCCCTAACACCAACATATCATCATTCTTCATTCCCCCTTTAACATCAAGGACAAAGGATGTCCCAAAAAGAACTGAAATCAAAATATGAAAGAAAATAAATTAAAGAAACATGCATTAACTGGAGGATGGTGAGCCTTGAAGCTCCTCAAGAATACCTTCCCTATTGATTTACCATTCTCCCAGCTATCTTTTGTAGCAATCAAAATCTTGTTCAAGGATTCCAACTCTAGCAAAGTTTCTTCTGCACCATCTGAAGTATCAGGAGTCAAATCTATCTTCTCAAAATTTTCTATGCCTACTAGAGCCTTGCCAACCGAAGTGTATTCTACTCTTATAACGTCACTCAACTAATCAAATCTTCTGATAATCTCGTCCTTTTGCTTCTGTAAGACAAAGAATTTTTCTTTATGCACAGTGATGGTATTCCAAGTTGATCTATCTGTATCTTTGGATATACTATAAGTACCGAAGATAATAGTCAATTGAGACTCAATGGAGTCCATAACAACCTTAATGTTCTAAGTGGCATTCGACCGCTTCAAGCAATAAGCAAGGGAAACATTTTCTTCTGACTCACATATCTTCACAACTTCTAAATTCTTTTCAATATTTGAGTGTGCAAGAGCACACTTGTCATGTAATGCCAGTAGTATTTTCTCTGCCAGTTTCCCCTCAACTTCTTGTTTTGTCTTTTCTCCAAGCCCGAAGGTATACTCGAAAGAATTTATCAACAATCTCAAATTTTTAATAGGAGCAAGAGATGCATCAATGGATGCACTAGGTGCGTCCTCTAGCAATGCTTTAAGAGCATCTTCTATGAGTTCTATTCCTTTCTGATGTGCTTCAAGAATCTCCTTCCTTTAGGATTCTTGCAATGCATTTCCTAACACCACTTTATGCATTAGAGACATCTTCTCCATATCCACAAACCCTTCAATCATAGGAAGTTGTAGAAGCTCCTTAGGGATTACTGGCTGGAATTTGATTTACTTGGATAGCAAGCCTTTCAGAACGTCATTACTAGAGGATGATTCTTCAGGATTCTTAAGAGATTTTACAATCTGCTTTTGACTTTCATCATTTTTTCCAACAGATTCTTCATTTTTCTTTTCTTCCTCTCGCTTTTCCTTCTCTTCTTCCTCCTTTTCTTCTTCCACTTTCTCTTCTTCTTCTTTCTTTTCTTCCCTTTTATTTTCATTTTTATCTTTATACTTGTTATCTTCTTCATCATTTCCATCTTTTCCATCATTTCCATTTTTATTTTTCTCTCCCTCTAGATTATCTTTTTCTTCTTCTTCACTACCTTTTCCTTCCTCAAAATTTCCTTTTTCATTATTTCCTTTTTCACCTTTAATGTGCTTTAGAGGAGAATCATTATGTTTTTTTAGGCTCAACTTCACCTTCATTCTACTTTCAAGAGGATCATTTTCACCACTAGCATCAACTTCAACATCAATGTTTTTAGAAATATCTGTATTACCTGTATCAAGAGGAATATTTTCCTCAACATTTTCAGTAGCAACATCTTCATCAGCCTTAAGCATGCCATATTTCTCCATTGTATCCTAAATCACCTTTGATGTTTCCTTCCTTATCTTCTTTGTCAACTTTTTATTCCTTGTCATTAAAATGTTTACTCTTTTCTTCATTTGAAACATCTCTACACAAATCTTTTTCAAAGTCTCCAGATCATCCGAGCTCAGGGAAGACCCAATCTTATTATATGGATCATTCTTGATTTTCTCTTTAAATTTAACAACCTCTAATCTCCTTTTCATCAGGGCTTCCCACATATTCTTAGGTACATCTTTCCTTATATCATCCCACTTAACTTCCAAGATTATGACATATTGAATGAAAGCTAAAAGAAAAGTTTTCTTATCCTCTTCTCCAACATTATCATAATATTTTGTTGTAGCATTTAGCATGTTCTCAAAATGTAACAAAGTATTGAGAGTTTCATCTTGTGTAAAATGGGGACCAAGACTTACTGGATTGTCGTATTCTTCTCTCTAGTCCGCGAAGGCTTCACTAGACACCTTAGCCTTCTTTGATTCTAGTTTTTTATGCACATGAATACCAAATTCCTACTCTTCCTCATCATCAAAAAATGATATAACATGCACTCTTTTGGAACCAATAATTTTCGTAGCACGTTCACCAGAGGATAAACCTCCTCTTCTTCTCCTCACCAATTTTGCATTAGGGTCCTCTTCATCTTCATCCTAATCATCTGTAACTCTAAGATTTTTCTCCCTTGTTGCTTTCTCTTTCTTTCCTCTCTTTGTAGGGGATACTGGAGGAAATTCTTTCCTTTTCCCAAATCTAGTAGTCGGTCTAGAGGAAACATGGTATTTTCCTTTGTCAGTGGTACTGGGTTCAATGTTTGTTGTAGGGGCTATAGAGGATTTAGCAGGAGTAGTCTTGTTGGATCTCCTCAAGCTAGATTATTATGCCTTCAATTGTTCTCCCTTAGCCCTTCCAAGGGTAATCTCCTCATCAGTGAATCCAACTTCTTTAAGCATCTTCTCCACTTTCTTTCCAATTTTAGGATTCTGATGCTCCATGTGGATCTCCATGGACTTTTTTGCATAAGTACCAATTCTGGGTTCATTGGGATCCTTCGGATTCTTCAACAACATTTGTACATAACCCTTAGCCTCTTCTTCTGTAATTTCATATCCTAATGGTTGAATCCATATGGTTTGGGGTTCTACTACCTTGATAATGTATTCATCAAAGGAAACATAGAATATGAAGTCATCTTTATATTTCTCAACAATTTTCCTCGCAATCCTTTCCCTTTCATTCATGTTGCTCTTAAATATAGCAAAGAATGTTGTTAGAACATTTTCTTGAGATTTCAGATCACCCAAAATATGCATATAATAGAAAATTTGGTGTGTCACTCGTCTGGATGAGTCCCATAACACTTCATCATTCTCTCCCAGAAGTCTCTTCATGAAATAAAACAACAAACATACAATCAATGAGCCAAATTTGAAAGCATATGTCCTTTCCTTTGTTGACTTCAAATTCTCAAGCAACTCTAACCAGATAAGGTCACATAAATCATAATCTACACCATTTACAACCATATCAAAACCAGTATAGATTTTTGTAGCCGAAAGAGAGTTCTCTCTATTTGTGAAGTATATTTTGTGACCAATCATGATAGTTGCATACTTCACAGCTAGATTAGTGATAGATTTTGTCATTAAGGCTCTCTTTTCATATGTGGCTCTTGTAAGTTATATTACAACCTCATTCTTCATAGTTTTCATTATAGGTATTGTACCTTTATCCCAGAGACCTGTAATATCTCTAATCACCTACTTAGTTATCAGGTGCAGTTGGTTAGTCCACAGGAATTTATCATGAATTTTGCTTTGGACTAGCTTCACAAATCCATCATCATAGTTGAAGTTGGGAAAATTGTTCCATCTATCTAATCTCTTTGCAACCAAGTTCAAGTACTCAAATTTTATGAAGAAATCATCACTAGTAAGCTCATTCTGCCAAATTTCAATCAATTTTGTGTGATTGAATTCCTCAAACTTTACTCAAATATACATTCTTGTGTCCTTAATTGGCATAAGTCCATGAGGGATTGATGAGAATGCGCCCATGGGGTTATCTTTGAATGCTTTTGAGGAACATTTTCTATAAGGTCACGGTCTCTCTGACACTTTAACTACTATAGGGGTTTCCATTCTTCCAATTTCAAATTCAAACAACTCAAAGAACACAAACCCACAATTGTGCATAACAGAAAAATACCTCTTTCCTCACGATGAACCAGAACTAGGGTTTGCATGGCTCAAACTCCAAATATCCTCAAGAATGCTCAAAAATATCTTCAATCTCTTCAAATGTATGAATTATCAAAATTCCTTACACTTTTTCTTTACAAAACAATGATCTACCCTAATTCACATTAAATGTGGAAAATTTCAAAAATCTGCTAAAAACTCTTTTTCTTTGCTCAGAAAAACCCTAATTCACTCCACAAAAGATCATTCCTTCATTCTTTCTTGTGGTTCTTTTTCCAAAACCTTTGATTATTCATTCTTCACCTTCCATCCTCATGCCAGCCTCTGCCATTTCATTTATCGAGGGGTTTTTATAATTTTCTAATAATGGCCCCCCTAATACCATGTGAGGTCTAGTTCTTAGAGGAATTGTCTATACCAAATGAGGGCATAGACACATCAACAGTTTGTGGTTCTTCTTTCTTCCTCTAGATCATATTCATTTATAGTTTAATCTCATCTTTGTCAATATTCTTTACAAGATCATTCTTCTCTAATTGATAGGACTGCTTTCCCTTCTTACTTCTACAAACCTTTGAGATATGTCCTAGTTTATTACAATTATAGCAAACAACATTTTTCTAATTAGATTGACTTCCACTAACTCTTGTTCTGCTCTGGTTAGCTTTATGTCCATACATGTTACAAGTATAGCATTATCCATTAAAAGATTGATTCAGTCTTCCTCCATTAAACTAATTCATCATCTAGGTTTTGCATTCACTTTCCCTATGTCCAATTCTTTTGTAAGCAAAACATTGACAAGAGAAGGAACCAGGAAACATATTCATCCTACTCCTATATTTTGTTGCCTTGTGACCAAATTTGTTGCATGAAAAACAAGTTCCATTAAAATAAGGATACCTTTGTGCATTAGGTTGTCTCATAGGGGGTCTTCTAGAAGAGTTACTTGAATTTCCTTTCTTCTTTTATTTATTTTGAATATTTTGTTTGTCCACAGCCTTAGAACCTTCACTAGTATCATTTCCCAGGCCACCTTTGTCTTTGCTCAGTTTCTATCCTACAATCAATTCATCAAGCCCGCATGAAATAGATTTGAAATTGTTCTCACATAGTTTTGACTTGTCCAGATCCACTTTCAAGTTCACAACTTCTTGTTCAAGCTTGATGCAATCTTTAGACTTGCTTTGTTCCAATTTGTTTAGACATTATTCAATTCTTTTCTTCTCCTCTACTTGCACTTTCAAACCAGTAATTTATTCATTATCCTTCTTCAAAAGATCAGTTACTTCCTTATGCCTATCTTTGAAAATTTTCAATTGCTCTTTTAATTTTTGGACACATTCATTAGCATCTTCAAGATCCTCTTTTAGATCTATGTTTTCTCTTTCAACTTTGTCCAGATCCTCAAGAGCAGTCTACAACTCTCCTTTATCATTCATTTCTTCCATCTTTAGGATCTCCCATAAGCTGTTAGGCTTTTCTAGAGGAACCAACCTCTGATACCAATTGTTGAATATCCAAGATACTAAGAGGGGGAAGGGTGAATCAGTATCTTCTTAAATTTTCTGATCGAATAGCATCCAATTATTCCAATTCATACCATGACAAAGATAAGTAAAAGCATTAATAGAACACATAAACACCAAGATTTTTATGTGGAAAATGCAAAATGGGAAAAATCATAGTGAGTGTTATCTCACAATATAGTACAATTAGTTATAATATATTATAAAAATGGGTAGCTCACTACCAGGACTCACTATCCAAATACAAATGCTCACTGCCTACATAATTACAATGACAAAATGGCTTACATCTAGAAAAATGAACTGATAAAGTACACCTAGTGAGTGTAGATTTAGTTCCAATGAAGCTCACTAAAATGACTTGACACACTTCATCATATTCTCTCTTCTTCACATTCACATTCACAACACACTCATCTCTCAAAATCTTCAAAAACTATCCAATATATACGTATATATATATATATATATATATATATATATATATATATATATATTATCTCTCTGCAAGCATCAATTAGGTTAGCCTAATTAGATGCACTTCTTATTCACCAAAAATACCAACTGTCAGCTCCAAGCTTTCACAAAATCTTCCCAAAAATAAATTCAAGCATTCAACACGCAACATCAAGTTGGCATGGACCTAAGATAAGTCACACATATGTCCGCATAACAAAAATTAGTTCACCAATGCACAATACATCCATTATGTCAGCCAAGGATAGACCTAATAGCACAATTGCAATCACTAGAGTAATGCTAATACATCATACGAGCATATAAATACGTGAGATCTTGAATGTACATGTTACTAATGTCTACAAACCATTTCCAAAAACCACAAGCAACATTAATCACTAAAATAAAAATGTGGACCAAAATACCAAAGGATGTATGCAAAATACTAGTTCAGATGTACCAACTCGAATACCTATACAATTGATCTCTTCTTATGACCTCTAGCTCTCCTTTTACCCTTTGAAACCTCAAGAGAACCCTGGGCTTCATGGTCAGATATATCTTCACAACACTCATACACACTTATTCGGCTAGACCTCCTAACAAGTGGAATTGTTTCGCCAGCTTTTCCCATTTTCTTTAAAGCTAATAGAGTGATAATTAAAATTATTTTTGACTCAAGACCCATAGGAGAAACACCACAGTCCCAATAGTTGCATTTAGCTCAAGCAACAAATTTCCTAAATAGACTAGAGTACCTAATTTCATACCAATTTACTCAGGATGAAAACACCGAAACTTTGCTTAGGAAAACTTACATCCCTTTCAATCTTCTTCACTACATACACCTTACTTCTACTGTAGATTGAAAAGATAGTGAAAATGAACAATGATCAACCTACATTAAATAGAAAATTCGAGCATGCAAAATTAATGATTCAAGAACCTCTTGCTTGAGCGAATTGATAATTTAGTAATTAGACTTTGAATCTAGGCCATTGATCTTAGAGAAATTAAAATTTCATCTAAGGTGGCCATGAGCATTTTTTTTTACCATTATCAACTTTCCCCTTGAAAACAGTGATGATATCTCAAATGTTGCCATGTTATTCTCTAACCTTGATTAATCATAGTTGATCTGACAATTAGCATGTATTTCCAACCTAATCCATGCCTTTTCATTTATATCAGTGAAGTACATGAGACCGGTTTGTCTTCTTGAGATAATATTTCCTTGTACGCTTCATCGCTCATCGCTAATCTTTCTCAACTTCTAGGGTGAAATTAGTGATGAAGGTATTCACTTGATGAACTTAGTCTGTTGGGTCATCCTAGTTTGAAACTTTATCAACGGTTCTCCAGTCCTTTCACCGCTTTCCCTTGTACTTCACATGAAATCCTCAGGATCCTGGCACATTGCTTATCTCTTTATCACAAATGCATCTCATCCTTTGTCAGCCTCATCAGTGATGTAAATATCCCTACAATGGTCTTTAGCCCTTGGTTCTGCTAACTGTCCTTTGGTCACATCCATCCTTTTATCATGCATTCATTAATTCAAACTTTACACCTAGGTTCCTATTAGCGATGGGAGATGTTGTGAAGGCCCTAGATTTAGACACGTACACTTGTATAAAATAAAGGGCACAAAAGACATTGCTAGTCTAGGATCATATCAAATTAGTGAAAGAAAAACCCTTTAGAGGACACCATCACTTGTTGCTAATTAAAAACTCAAGTTTTGAAGTGAATTCACGATGAGCAATGTATCATAAGGTCACCACTCATCGCTGATTCTCCTAATACATTTTGCGAGCAATTAGCGATGAGAGGATTTACAACGTTCATAATGTCCATTGTGTATCACTAATGTGGGACTTTACATTTAAAACATATCCACAATCATGTGATATAAAGGAAATTACATCACATCACTCACTACTAATCTAAATTTATCATCTTATGACCATCCACAATGAACGATAAGATCAATAGGCCCAAAGCATTGCTCATCGCTATTACAAATTTGAAGGGTCAAAAGCCATTAGCGATAAGTGATGTAAAAAGAAGACACTATTCCATCTCTCATCACTAATTCAAGGTGTGTTCCTATGAAAAAATCAACAATGAAAGATATAGTAATGAGGGCCATCGAGACTTAAGTGGAAAATTCAAGCATGTGCATTTAAGTTGTTTTAAATTAAGGGACTCTCTAGGATGACACGAGAATAATAAGCTCAAGACTTCTGAATACAAAGGATATAAAAGGCCAAAAGATCCTTTATTGAACCTTACAAAAAGGTTTATTCTGACCAAGATATGAGAGGGGCCAGTAACCTAATGATATTGATAGACATGAAAGCTTCATATGACCGGACACAAACACCATGCAATTAATCAACAAAATAGAATGCTACAAGCAACTAAAATGAACAAAATTCTAAACCCCCATATAAGAACCCTACATCAAATGTAAAAAAGGTTTTAGATAAAAATTATTACGGTTTAATATGAGCACTTCATATTTTGCAAAATTTCAAAGTGCCATCAGGATTAATGGTTGTGGGTTGAGGGTAGAGGGTATAGAGAAAAAGAGAGTAAAAAACCTATAAAAAATCAAATTTCTCATAACACGAGTGCATTTTGATGTAGTAGAGATATGGTTGTTCTTTTAGCAAGACATAATGTGCTAGCATTATAATGTGAGTGCCTTATAACGTAGGTGCATTTTGGATTTCTCTAAAAATGGTGAAAAACTTGATATACCCATGATCTCAAGGCACAAATTCTACATAATCTCCTAGCTCTACGCATGCTCTGACAAAATAGAGCTCTTTTATGATGTTGTGAAGTGTGCATGCATGTTTCTCACATTCCACCACCTTTTTCATGATCTTTCCATCACTTTGCATGAAATAGTATAATTTTGACATTGAAACGAATATAATATCAATTCAAGTCTGAATTCCATTCAAAAGTGATATACAATTGAAGTTTGGAGGGGAACAAGCTTTTGAAAAAGATAAATTGTTGAGGAGTTTGAAGAAAGAAGATGAAAAGATTACATAATTGGGTAGAACTCCTCCATTTGAAACTCTATTTTTTTAGGTATGTGAAGTCTTTACACATTTTCTTTCATTCTATTATGGCTTTCTTTCATTTTGTTATTTTGAATAGTCCATGTTGATCATTTTTTGTTTGTCATTATAATCTTAGCTTGTCAATGCACATTTTAAATTACACAAATCTTTACACTTTCCAATATCATTTTTAAACCACATCTCTTTGAGGTATTTTGTTATTTAACAATTGACTTACCTTGTGTATGCTTCCACATTTTGTATACACATATATATGACATAAGTTATAAGGAAGTAAAATACAAGATTGTTTCTCAATCCTTTATTATGGATGTGCATACCACTCTCCAAAGCTTTCATTTTCATATAGGCATGGGGGATGTTGGTAAATGTAGTTGAATTTGGTTTTACACCTACAATTTGCATATGTTTGAAATTTTATAAAGCCTTTTAAATAATTCTATTTTTTGCATGTCCTACAATCATTATAGTCCACAAGGACATATCTCATTGAGGTATTTTTTCAAAAAATTATACCAAGCAGTTGATTTCCTTATCTATGCTACCAAATTTTCCATACATCTCTCTAAAAAATTGGAATATATTCCTCCCACATTGATAGATCTTTGAACCTATTTTGGTTTTCATCTCTATTTCTAAATTTACCTCATCACTAAACCTACCTCATCACTTATGTTGTGATATATTTTAGATTTTTCCTTGATTAGTCTACCTACAAGGGATTATAACCATTCTCTCCAATATTTCAAGACTCTTTATTCAAGGCTAAGCTAGCAACATGGGGAAGGTGCAACCTATCTTGCAATCATGGCTCAAAATGGAAGCATGGACAAGGCATTTGAATTGTTTGACAATAATGTTTCCATATAAATGTATGCAAAATGTGGTAGCATTGAAAATATAGTGAGCTTGGAAAGATAGTGAGCTTACTCACCATGAGACCCCATTTCTATGAGGCATGCGCTATCCCTACCTTGTCAACCTTGCCGCATTGGCAGGCTAGTGAGTGAGCTCACTAGTTTGCCAATGCACCACTAGCTTGCCAAGGTATTTGAATTCACATGCCTTGTCCATGCTTCCATTTTGAGCTTATCTTTCAATCATGGAATGCCACATTATCACATTTCTTTAAGGAATTTCATCAAAAAAATTCATGTGACCTTTGTCTATGCTAGAAGTACTCTTCTATAGGATGATTGTAAGTATTTTGTATGAAGCCTTGAATGGCATATATTTGATTTATTTGTATGGATTCATTTTTTAGGAAATAATATTCATCTCATTACCATGCTACAGGTAAAATTATCCAACATTCCAAGGAAACAAAGAAGGAATAAACTAATAGATGAAGAGTATGAAACCAAAAAAGCAAAGGAGAGAGAATGGTTGAGGGAATATCGTGAAAAGAAGAAATTGGATACAATTGAAAAAAACAAGCCAATTGAAGAGGAACCTCAACCATCAAAAAGAGAAAAGGAATTGGCAGCACAAAGGGCACAAATGTGAAATCATCATGGTAAGAAAGGTTCAGATACCATAGTTGGAGACACACTCTCTACCACGAGTGAATACAAAGGGACACTATTAAGCACAAGTGAATATGGAGGGGCACCATCTACCACAAGTGAATATGGTTGGAAACAATCCACCACATCTCAAGTTGAGACTACATCATCACTTGGATTTGACGAAGAAGGTACACCATCATCCCCATGTGAACCTCAGGGTATGTCTTCTACCCCACCCTCAATCGAAGGTATGCAATCTAGCCCACCTCAATTAAATATTGATGAAATTCATAATGTTGAGATGTAT
>VDFB02281492.1:987457826-987468828 GCA_007258455.2 Sequoia sempervirens
CTGAAATTGTCAACAAGTAGAATCAACTAAAAGGGATTTTGTCATCAAGGACAAACCATATGATCACAACTAAGATCCAACAAACTTTCCCTTTGTCCTTGATGGAAAAACACAAATGACTCTCCCCTTTTTTGCCTCAATGACTAAGGATAGAAGAGAAGAATGTGCAATGCCAAGAAACACAACTAAGAAGCCAACCAAATACCATAAGAACCGGCTGCAAATAGAGCAACAATGCAGTAGACATATTTGCAGGAATGCAGTAAGATTGTAACATGCTGATATCATAGCAAAAATAAAAATATGTCCTTTTCAAGAATCTCGGTCCTTATCATCAATGCCAAAGCAATGGTACCAAAATATTATAATGTAACAAACCAAATTGATACCTAAAGATTGAAGACCTGTTACTTGAACATACCACCTTCTTTGTCATGTTCGATCAAGGCATATTCAAGATCACCTACTCCACATTTAATTTGATCAACTTCAATCTAGCAATACTAGAAATTGAGCACAAACAACCAACCTCTTCTCAGCACAAGTAACCTTAGTCATTGTCCATGACAATACATATCAAAGACCAATGATACTAGTTATTCTTCTTCAAACGACACACATCATTTTACTCTTTTCATACACAAAATATAACTTGAAAGCATGTATACTGCATAATTCATCGTTAATCTATTCTTGTACACCCATCCTTAGTCCATATGAGAAATTCTATTACCACACCAAGAACGATGAAAAATACCAAAGATAATTAATCTCAGCCCTCACACAAGACTGAATAATATCATCACAGAAATAACTCATAACATCAAACATGTTTTTCAATCATTGTTCTCCAAAGATAAATACATCGACATCACTTCAAAACAAAGGCTTTCTTATTTTTAATATATTGAGGAACTCATCTATATGTCTCCACACCGCTCAAAGATGTCATAAGGACATACCATTATTTCCAAAACCCAAGCATCCAAAAAGTTCATTTAAAAACAAAGTGCATTGTCATTTCAAAAACTTCTGAAAACTGTCAACCACTAGACCAAGCAAAAACATTCCTTAATGTAGAGATTCATTCATTAACTTTCAAATTGGATGATTACCTTTGTCAGTAATAACAAAAGGTTAAGGAATTTAAACCATAAAGCTTCAACTCCTATCAATGATTGTCAATATCAGAGTCACAAACTTGAACAAGTAGTCATGACACACTATCATATAACTCCTCAACCAAATATTACTTTTGATCCATGACAATTCTGTTGTTATGTTACAATCAAAAAAGTTGTCTCGAATAACACAGTCCATACAAATTCATCACCAAACAAACTGTCCACCAATTTTGTGCAAACATTATTCATTATGACTTTTACTTCATTGTTCATAGCAATACATGTTATGAAAAAGACATTATGTGAGCCAAAATAAGCAATTTCTCTTCCTTCAAAACACTGTCTAGTTCACTGGCTAGACACTAGATTCATCAGCACTTTAAGAATTGAGCATCAACCTCACCAAAGAACTGTCAATGTACTTCAAACTTGAATTTCAAAAACATATGCAGACCTCTGTAATTAGTTCAATAAGAATAAACATAATGAAATAGTGGCATTTACAAGCCATTTCTTTACATCTTATACCACCAAAAGCGAATGCAAGATGTCATACCTCATTCTAGACTCCATAGGGGTAAAATATATTACCATAATAGACTCCCCTTGAGTCTTTGCTTCTCCTCAAGACCTAGAAGGCAACACTTGTGCAAGGAGTGCACAAGGAGTTTTCTCAGAAGCATCTTTATTGTTCTTCTTGTCATCTTGATTGCTCTTTCTTCTCCACTCCAATGAATACTTTTTCACTTGTTTGCTTAAAGTACCTGTCTTTCTATTGAATTTGCATTGTTGTACTTTATGTCCAATGTTATTACATCTGAAACAAATGACTTTGTGATTTTTCTAAGAAATAGAAGACTTCCTACAGACTTTTCCAACATTGTTCCCTACATTATTATCACTTGTATTTATTCTATAGTCTCTTCTCAAGTGACCAAAATTGTTATAGTTGTAACACACCACATCCTCATTTCTAGGGACATTAGAATGATTCTTGTTTGACCATCTTATACAATCAATTGCCTTATGACCATAGTCATTACAACATAAAAATATCCTTGGAAAGAATGTATTTTCATACCTAAAATGAATATCATGCCAAGGATGTGAAGATCCAAGCATTTTTGTTTCCTCTAAGTGAATACCTTTTAGATTGTCTTAGTGTCAATGTTATCCTTTGATGCAAATAATATTGTAAACTGTGGATCAACCTTCATTCTTGGTGTTTGCTTGGCTATAAAATTTTCCATCTGAAGTAGTAAACATCAAGCTTCATGTTTACATTTGTCTCAGAGCTTTGTCCAACCTCTACATCCCGCCCTATAGGATCTCTTTTTAGAATGCTTTTGCCTGCCCAACATCTCATTATATATATTAGTACTATGATCAAATTTATGAATTTTACCAGAGTGAGCCTTGAAACTTTCAAGCTCTTTTCTTAAAGCAACTACCTCTTCTTCAAGTTTTAGACAAACAATCTTTTTAATCTCCAAATCAAAACTCACAACGTTTGCAATCCTCTTATATTCTTCAATTTTAATTTTCTGACTTATAATCATATCATCCTTAAGAGTTAGTTCTTTTTTTAATAAGGAATCATTATCCTAACATTTCTTTAAAGAATCAAATCTCATTTTCTAGTTTATTACACAATTCATCCTTGTCTTTTAACTTGACTTCCAAACTCTCTTCTTGCTGAAGTTGTCTTGTTAAAAACTGGTTTTCTTTTCTAAGCTACTTAATAGTATCTAAGGCACATAGGATTTCACCTTCCAAATCAACCTCACTTTCTGGTTCATCATATTCCTGTTCAGATTTGACTTCACCCAAAGATTGATCTACTTTTACACAAGTTTCTTGATCATCTAAATATTCATTAATGATCTCCTTGGACTTCTTTTCAAAACTATGAAGGTTTACACCTTCTTCACTCTCAGATGTTTCACAACTTATTTCAGTATCCAAAGATATCTCCTCTTGTAACTCACTATTCTGATTCATTTCAGTCAACTTGTCCCAAACTTCCTTAGCACTGCTGTAATGAATGACTTTTGTAATGACTTTATTTGGTAAGTTATTAAAAATAGCATTTATAGCTCTGGTATTGAATTCAAGTGCTTTCTTCTCCTCAAGAGTGGAAGGAGATGTTGCAAATGTAGTGCAGCCCTTTTCAACTACTGCCCACACTTCAGACCCTAGAGAAAGTAAGTATGTGTCCATCCTATGTTTCCACATAATAAAGTTTGTACCTTTGAATGAAGGAGTTCCATATCTAGGATACTCTACCATTTCAGAGCTACTGTTTATGAACTCTTCCTTGTTATTCATTATCCTAGATTTAGGTTGAACATGATGAATAGCATTTTGGCCTGAGAACACTTTTTTCCCTTATTCCTTTTGTTCTTTCCCATATTAACCAAAGTACTCCAAGAAACAAGGAACAATCCTAGGTGGTTTAGACCAATCAAAGGACCCTACTGATAGCTACTCACCTGTTGGATTTATGGATAGACACCTAGAGGCAGGTAACTGTCTAAACTTTTTCAACTTCACCAAGATTTTAATCTGATTTCCTCTTTCTTTCTAACAATAGAGAAGAGCACCACTTTGAAAGCAATAAAGATATGACAACATTAACTCAAATTTCACAGGACAACTTATGAAAATATGATTTGAGTGAGATATCTTGAATTTTCCAAACAATTTTGGTCACATTGATTAGCAATCAAAGTACGATGAGAGGCGGTGCAACTCATAATACTGCAAATGATGATCAACATTATTGACTCACTTCCTAAACAATTGATTTGAATGTAGCTTTAAAGACAAGAAAGGTATTGAGACAACAAACACCTTTAGCAAATTATAACTATTCTTGAGCAATGAATCAAATGAGAACTTTTAAGCTTCCTTTAGAATTAGACTCTTCAACAATGACTTGTGCAAGATATTTGAACTAAATATTTGCATATATGAAGGAACTATCATTCAACAATGTCCAGACTGATAAAAATTATCACAATCAAGAAACATTATGACATAAAAACAAAGAGACCATAAGACAAAGGATTTTCAGAGTGGAAAACCCTCCTGGGGTAGAAAAACCACTCCTAAACTGCCTTACTGGCTTAATCTTCAAAAACCACTGTTAACAATGCCTTATAGGCTAATTTCTGAGCACCAACTCAAGGAGCACCAACCCCTCATTTTGAAACACCAATTTCAAGGAGCACCAACCCCTCAAATTATTTTTAGAACAATAATAATATCAGAGGATCTCTCTGTTTTCAAGTAAGCTCAAGAAACTCAACACTCTTATCTACCTAATACCCTAAGAATCCAACTCTTTGAATCCTTAAAATATTAAATAGAAAAGAATTACAACTCTGTTCTACATCATGTTTTCCAAATTTTGTATTATAGAGTTTTTCAATACATCTCTTGATACAACTAAAATAACTGTCTCAAAATTACTAGCCAGAAGATTTTTCATTGTTTTCAACACTGGTTTTTTATATACATTTCAAGTATGTCTGCCATGAAAAAGGTCTTCAAAGAATGTGAGGTCAAAAGGAAACTGAAACCTCATTCTATTTTTAGAATGTGAAGCAGAATAATAAAAATCTGCAGATGATGGAAAAATAAGAGTAACGCCTATCGAGTAGGCTGCAAATAATCTGACAAGAATGAATTAAAGATCCTTTTTCAAATCTGCAAGTGCCTTTTACAAAACCAGATGCATATTAAAATAAAATAGCCATTTTGAAATAATTTTTTATGTAAAATCCATCATATCTGAAACGTATGAGATCATTTCACAATGAAACTGCCAAAATTTTAAAAAGAATGACTGCCCACCAACTATAAATCATAACCTTCAATTCATGAATAACAATACTCTGTTAGGGCATCATTAAAAATTGAGATGTAGAGAGCATTTCTAAGAAAGGTGATAATAAACCTTCATAGCAAAGACAAAAGTCTTATCTCTACCGAAAGACAAGAATAAACAACATTTTCCAAATACCCATAATGCAATCATGAATATATTTTTGACACAGTTAATTAAGAGTCCTTTTGCTTTTCTTTTTCATGATTTGTGCAAAATCAATGACTATCATATCAAATGATGAAATTGTTACTAGTATGTGCAGCATGAAACACATAAATACTAGTCAAATCTGCAACTCCAATGACTCCATTCACAACCACATTCTTCATAACAAAAACACTTGGTGATTTCTTCTTGACAGAGATGTTACAACCAGCTGGGAAAAAGATTAACAACAAAGAATTCAAAGAAGAACACAGCAGATAGAATTTCTCCAGGGCAGCACTGATTAGGGTTCCATACCCTTGCAAAGAGATATCATAAAAAAATGCACTTTGCCCTATTCTCTCCTTTCCATCGATGACTTTGTTGGAATGAAAAGAGATTTGAAATCCATACAAAGCCAAAGAAAATAATGATCACCATAAAGGTGTCGACCCAATATATCCACCAAAGATGTCGACCACAATAATAATAAAAACCTTCAAGTAGCATGTACTAATACTTTCAAAGTAACTTTCAATTTTATGACAAAGAAAATCATAATACCAACATAAGCTTAAGGAGAATGATGGATGTCGATGACTTTAACCAAAGTCATTTTCAAATTCAAAAAGGTTGATAAAAAGATGAAGCAAGTCAAAGCCACATCCCATTTGAATGACCTTTAAAAATAATGCAAATAAGATGTGATTTTAAATAAAATCAACTTCCAATACTATCACATTAAATTGTGCCGAAAACTGATCCTTTGAAGAATTTCCATAAATATGACTTTTTCCAAGTCATGTAAAGTAGAACGAATCTTCAAAAAATTAATCAAAACCAAGTGAAAGCTGAGAATGGTGAATTCTCCATGAAGAGAATAATAAACTTATGCCAAGTTTAACAGAATAAGAAGGCATTGATGTAATTAACAATCCGTCTGAACTAAAGCAGAGTATTGAAGTATTGAACCACATATGCCATGATCATCATTGAAATCGCAATTCAAATGCTACAGAGAAAATCATGTTATCTTATACGTGAACGAGTGAAGACCAAAGCCATCATCCTGAAACTGAAAAGAGCACCTGAAGGAAAAGACCAATACCATGAACCAAGTACAAGTACAAATAAGATAACCTGATTTTGCATGAAGCTCAAACTGATCAGTACAATAAGATATTAAAATTTTGAATGTAAACTGTCCATTGAATGCCAAGACAAGTAAACCATATAGAAAAAATGGTACCAAGATAAAGCAGGATAAACCAATCTGAAACTGTCAGTAAGTAGAATCAACTGAAAGGGATTTTGTCATCAAGGACAAACCATAGATCACAATCAGAACCAACACACAAGTTATCACAAAAAAATAGTTTTTCAAATAAAAGTAATGAATAGGTGGGTTGAAGGATATTTGGGATATTATTGCATTATAGATCAAAAATTAACATGGGTTAAAAGCAGTTACACATAGGAGAATGTTTCTACAAAAACATCCAACATATGCCCCTTAGTATGTTTCCATTCATGGCATTAGATTTTTATGATGCATTAACTTACATTGATTCAGTGTTCATAGAAAAAACTAGCTATAGAGGATGCCACTTGGGAAGATTCAAATATTTTTGAATATCCAAATTTGCATTGCTTGAGGGAAAACACTTTTGGGAAGGGAAATCTTGTAAATTTCTATTTTCAAAAATTATATTTGTGAGCCAAAAATCTCATTTCAATATTAGTCATGGGATAAAGAGAAATTGTTAAGGAAATAAATTTAATTAAAATTGATTATTAGACTCAAATTAATTATTATTTTTCATTTTGGAGGAAAGGGGCTAAGTAATTAATAAAATATTCTTATTTTTTATTTATTTTCCCAATGAGGGGTATGAAGGTTCATGGATATGAGATAATATAAATCACAAATCGTTTGGCATCTTCTTTTATTTTGTAGGGCTATGAATTTTTTTTTATCTTAGCTCATAAATGAGGAGTTGCAATTGGTAACTTTTGAGAATAAGGGGAATTACTTAGTTAAATATTAACCAAATAGTTCCATGAATTTAATTTTGGAAGAGAACCAATATTATGAATTATTTTATAACAAGTTTTCATGATAATTCTAAGTAGGTGTAAGAAGAGCATATTTGGCTAACTATATATAGCTAGGTGTAAAAGGATGTTATGAAAAAATGTCCATGGGCCTTATTTTAAGAGAAAATGTTTTTAAAAAGTTTTAGTTAATTTTTGTTTTGTCTAATGGGACATTGGTATTTGTTCCCCCACTTCTATATAAGTCATGTACAACTTCTTTATTTGATATATCTTGTCAATTTACCAAAAAAAATCACAACTTGAGCAACTTTGTTCAAATATATTCATTTGAGTATGAAACCCATTAGATTATTCAAGATTAAAGTAGGTAAACCTTTTGGTTTCTTGAGTTAAATCTCATACAAAGATTATATTTACACTAGAGATTTTGTGAATTTTATTGGGTGGATTTTACCATAGTTTTAGTATTTTGTTATTATAGGATTTTAAAATTTGGAGCTACAATAATCATCATATAGTTTCAAACTTTAATATCATAGCTCATATAGTTACATTATAGATAATATAAAATTTACAAGATATAGTTTAATAGTATCTACTTTAGAGGCTCTTCATAGCCAAATTATTACATTTTCCATTTTACAAAACATCTAAAATTATACTCCCATAAGACTGCTTTGAAACACACAATTCAAACCCCATCCTAGAAACCAACTAAACTCAAAAATTGATTAAGCATATGACATGGGATATCCAATAATAAATTGGATATTATATTTTCATAAGAACAACCCAAACCTGAAATAGCTCACTCATTCCTTTAATTTTCCTAAATAATAATACCCTAAAGCACTTTCTTTCCACCATCATGAGAAATTGTTAAAGAAGCTACAAACTTGTTTAGAAAATCTACAAAATGATGATGAAATAACACTTATTGCATCTTAAAAAAAAACCCAACACACAGATAGAACTTCATATTTATGAGGTAATTGCATCTATACACCCCTGCAAAGGCCTTGAATCAAGTTGTCACCTTGATCTTCTTGCAATGCTACATTCCCATATGGGACTTGATCCTGAACCCTTTTTGCACTTTGACCCGCTATTGGTATCCTCAGCTCCATTCTATGATGGCATACATGAGATCTCAAATATGAGATGGCATGAAATTTCCTCCTAAATTTGGAATTGTCTCTTCCCCTACTTTGAATTGGTAACAATAAAGAGACCCATAGAGGTGGCTCGAGGAGTCATTCAAGACAGACTTCTTAAAATTCTCATACATATCTGCATAACACTGCTTGTAAAGGCTGTGTTTTGGAAACAACCCACCTACATGACTCTCACCCTAACCAAACTCAAACTGGTGCAAATTATGGAGTAATGACTTGTTTTCCAAGTATATTTCTTTTACCACCTTTACTACAATATCATGTACTATTTGCAAACTTTGAACTAGGTCCGCAACATTAGATATGAAAATGGAAAGTAGGTTGGAGGGAAAAATTAACCTCTACGAGTCTATATTTAATACTTCTTCCCCTATCAAAGTCTTTACACAATTTAAAATAGTGGAACAGTTTACCTTAAAAACTTGTTGCAACTTTTCTTATTCTATGCAACTTGAAAACAACTTCTCCCATGGGAAGACTACAAACTTGAAAGAACCTCCAGATCACAAAGATAGAAAACAAGCACATATAATGCAAAACTCCACTTGTTATTAAATAGTCAAGGGTCTCCTTATAAAGGAGAAATATCCAAGAGCTAGAAAAAATATTAGGAGGGTTAAATATCAGGTAAATATCTAGAAAATATCTAGTCTATGTCAATGATTCATGCATCAATGAATGCCTAAGTAGGCTTAGGTCAGCCTATGTGTAGGCAAACATTGATGAATACACTAACACCCCCCCTTAAGCATAACTTAGGTGGGCATGGATAAAATGGGTCCCAGCTACTAGCCATGTTAGGTACCCATGTGCAAAGTAATCTCTCATGAAATGGAGAAAAGTAGAAAACCCTATGGAAAAAAACTACCCTCCAAAAGAGAGAAAAGATGCATGAAAATTATACACATGAAGAAGTACTACTTCTTTCACTAAGTACAATATATGATTTCCTCCATAAGAGAGAAAATAATAGAAGGTATATGAGACCCCCCCATAATACATGTCCTACTACATTAAGGTTGGATAGTTGACAAAGGATGTAGATGTAAATCCAAGAACGTGTCACAATGTTCCTTCTCTTGGGAAGAAATGAAACCAACTGAAGATGCAGGATATCTTCCCATGTGAGAAGATGTATGTATGATCTTGAATAGAGTTGAAGCTCATCCAAGAATGATGATGATGGTTCCCATGATGTCTTTGAATGTTGCTCTGGAATCTCCAAGCCAATGCTGACAAGTGACAAATACTAATGGAATGAATCAAATATCATAGAAGATTTTGTAACAGGGACCACAAGAACCATAGATGTATGGGAATAACTGGAACCATAAGAATTTGATAATTTTCACTATAGAAGCCGATGTAGGTGAAGGAAGAGAAATCATATCTGAAGAAGACAAGGCCGATAAAACTTTATTGAAGTTGTCATAAAAAAGAAGACTGATGTCCTCAATGTGTGCTTCCATGTCAGCAATGCGGGACTCTACGAAAAGACATGAAGTTTTGGGTAGATATGCATCCCAATCAACAATGCTAGGAAGACAAATATCTTGTTGCAAAGAAGTGCTAGAAGCTCTCAAAGAAACAACTCTGAAATCCAATGAAGCAACAGGAGGAGGTGGAGGAATGATGATTCCCTCTATGTCAATTGGATGCTCTGTATCTGAATCATGATGTGGGATGTGAGTTGTGATCATAGCAGGATCATGTGGGAAGGGAGAAATATTGGAGTCTCCATACATTTCCCAAATTTTGATCCATAATGCATGTGGACATTCAATATCCATGATGACATACAAAGAGTTATCTGGAATATGTAAACCAATTAATCCACGAATATGATCATAAATATTAAACCATTTATCCTTATGAGTTTGTTTCCCTAGTTCAGGGATAAGTCCATACAAATATGGCATGAGATTATGGAACCTAAGATGTTTCAGGATTCCTTCACACCAAGACTTATAGTTTCCCATTGTTAGGTTAATTACAGAAGAGTGGGTTTCATATCCCATGATTACAAATAGGTTAATTCCTTAAGACAATAGAAAATCAATAGATTAAGAACCCCCCAAATTAGATGACCCCCCTTTTTTAATATTTTTAATTTCCCCTTTGTTTGACACTTTATTTTAGTGCATATATTTGCATACAAGAATGATGGTGAAAAAAAACACTTTATATTTAGTGTGAAATCACCGTCATTAAATAGAGTTTGAAAATATAATTTCACTCTTGCAAATTTATACCAATAAAAGTTTTCATTTACAAAATTGAGAAAATAAAATATTTTAAAAGAAAGTTGGAGAGATAATTTTACAAACCCCATATGATCCTCCTATTTGCCAAACTCATTGCAAAAGAAAAAAATGAGTGCTCTTTTACAAATTTTTAACAATGGCAAACCAATAACCTTTCATTATGATGACACCCCCCCATTTTCCAAATTCATTAAAAAAAGAATTGACTTCCTCTTTTGCAAGTTTTTAACTAGACAAAAAAAATTCCTCCCTCTTAGAAGCTTTTAATGATACTCAATTAACATGTTGCTAACAGTTAGAATAAATAGTTAGCAAACAACTAGTGGTTAGCGAAAATGCAAGTTT
>VDFB02281492.1:987468928-987507171 GCA_007258455.2 Sequoia sempervirens
CTACATAGTGTGCATAAGTCTTAAGAAAGAAATGTTTTGAACTAGAGATTCTATGTTCTAACTTAGAATTTTTTTCGCTTTTGCAGGAGTATCTACAGATTTGTGAGCATCCTAGAGGGTGAGCTTACTAACTAGTTTGCAAGCAGAGGGATCGTCTCACTACAAATGAGGCCACACACCTAGAGCAGGTCAATCTCTATCATGCATTTACCATCCTAGAGATGCGCTATCATGAGGGGATTCTTACAACACTAATGGAGTGATGGGATGCCACCATGTATTATTTCTAGTTACCTACTAGGGAGATGACTATCACACTCAAGGATGTCTATTAGATCCTTGGACTACCCATTTGTAGACGTCGGGTGGCCATCAATGATACCCGATCAACATGGGACTAGATAGAGGGAGTCCTCTATTGCTCGGGATGGATAGACGATAATGATGGCACATGATACATTTGTAAACATTGGTATGACTAGGTGTAGACCACAACAGTACTACTGCGTCGAGTGATGGTCATGACCATTGCATTCCAAATCATGATAGATGGGAAAGGCTCTCACCTGCATAGGGGCATCATCCATACTATCAGAGAGATGGTAAAGCATAGGATAGCTTTTTGCTAGGGGTACAATATGTTAGTGTACCTATACTAGGAGTTAGGTCAATACATCCATTATGATTATCGTAGTCTTATAGTATGCACACTTTTGCAGGTGTCAGTCTTCACCCACATTATATGCACGAGGCTGGTCATTTTCCCCAGCAACATCCATATCGCACCCCATGGCCCACTGGTATGATATGATAAGGAAGTGGAGGTAAGAAGACTTATAGTTTTGGTAGTTACAATTTAATACTCGTGTTGCTGATGGGGTCAGATGGAGACCCTATCAATTTTTTGAATGGGTAGATGATAGTAGGTGCCTGAGGAACCTACTGCAGGACCATTTTCTAGTAGGTCATCATGATCACATCATCAGACCATACTACTCGAGTTAGGTCATGTGACAACATGGTTGTGTAGAGACTATTCCTCAAGATGTGCCCACATATAGTAGGTCCTATAGAATCATGACTAGACCTAGGGATCTCCCCTGCCCCACCATCACTAATTTTGTCCCCTCAGATGATCATGAGCTTGACCATGATCTACCAACAATAGCACTGATAGATAATGTTGGGATTTTTTTATAGTTTAGAGGGTGGTGGGATAGGCACTGTCCTCCTCCTGTGTTCAACGAGGGTGCCCCTAGAGGGGATCTAGGACCACAAGGGGACGTGCCACCTCCACCTCCACAAGATAGATAGAGAGGGTGGAAGCAATTCAATGAGGAGGAGGAGGTGGCATCATAGAGGTCAAGACAACAGAGGAGGCCAAACCCCTTAGCAGCTACCCCTATCTCATCAGTGCCACCAACACCTACTGCTACATTGATGGTGGCCTTAGCGGCTACAAGAGCAACTACCGATGTCGGTGGAATAGGTCCCAGTGTCGCTCCTCACATTGACCCCACATGATAGTTAGGGGACCTAGGTATACCAAGCACGTTAATATTTTAGTAGTTTCAATTTTTCTATTTATGATTATACATATATGCCATGTGATACTAATTTCACTCTTTCTCTTTGTGGTTGTAGAGAATGCATAGGGATGGACTGGGTTGATGGCTTAGTGCATATTGGAGGTGGCCCCTAACATTCCCATTTAGGGTACAATCATTGAGGCTTTTTGGCCAATTTTTATAGGGTGACATGCTTGCATCTTCGAGCTGGTAGCGTGCTTGAAGACCACCTACAAGGAATGGGGAGTAGAGATTGTTCAACTAACTCTGAAGCTTACCATTGTTTTGGCATAGCATGACCAGTTGTCGAGGGGGCTACAGATGGTGCTTGATGAATGAGATTTGGTAGTGATGAGGGATGACACCACCAAATAGGTGCATGATGCCCTTTAGAGCCACCTTGATGACCTCAACATGAAGTCAACAGTAGTGATCCTAATAGATGTTCAACAATTGTGGTAGGAACTAACACAAGCATAGCTGAATATATGCTCACTCCAAGGTGAGATCAAGGGGATGTAGGTAGCTCTATCCACATTGCACTCATATTGATCCTAATCCATGGAAACCATGCAACCTCTCCCTAGACCAAAAAAGTAGTAGAGAGAGCTAGAAGGCTTGGGAAGCCATGTGCCACAACCATAGGAGCTCCTAATTTTGTACATCATTTTTGTAGTGAGAGATACATACACACACACACACATATATATAAGATCCTTTGTATAGACATATATTCAATAGCCACTCATTTTTTATAGTAGTAGCCCGATACATGTACATGACATTTGATACATTCACACACACACACACATATATACTATTTTTGACATCATGAAATTGTATATTTTTATGTGCATGATTTTTAATTTCATGTATGTTTATGCTATGGATATTACATGTTCATATGGATGTATGTTTACATTAGATGCTAATATGATTTAATGAACACACATGGTTGTATGTTAATTAAATACAATGATGATCTAATTTCCTTACAAGATGTAATGTGATGCATGGATGCTTAGCCTAGCAAGACACATGTATGTTTATCATTCACACACACACACATGGTCATATCATAGTTCACAATTTTTTTTTATAATGTGTTAATGAATAATGTCAATATACACAATGCTACTACCCTTTTAAAGAGAGAACACCACACTCATAACACATGGGACACTATGCATAGTATCCATGAAGATGCATTGGATTAATGGGATCTTTTAGAGGCATTCCATTCATCTAGATGATAATCTATAGGCACCTGAACCATATGTGCAAAGATGACAATGTAAGGGTCTAACCAGTTAGGACTAAATTTCCCTCTCTAATCAGGTGGTGCATTTCCATTTCTTTGATTCTTGTAAAGGACTCAGTATCTCAACTTAAAGGTCCTAGGAAGTACATTTTGATTATATTGTCTTGAGAATGATCATTGATAAGATTTAAGATGATCAAGGGCCTGTAATTGACACTCAACAAGCATCTCTAGATGATGCAAATGATTAGCTCAGTAAGCTTCATCATCAATTAACCCTTTAAGGGAAACCTATAGAGACATAATTTCCAACTCCAAAGGCATCATAGCTTTAGCACCATATACGAGGTTGTAAGGCATTGTTCGCACTGATGTATGGACACTAGAGCGGTAAGCCCACAAAACATACGTTAACTGAATATGCCAATCCTTACCATGTTTATTAACTGTTTTACGAAGAATGAGCTCAAAATTCTTGTTAGATGCTTTTGATTGGCCATTAGATTTTGGATAGTATGACATAGAAAATCTATGAACATTGAATGTGAAATTTCTCTAAGAATTTCTTTACTTCCTTATTCTTGAATGGTGTATCATTGTTAGAAACAAGTGTAGTAGGAAATAAAAAATGAGAAATAATGTTGCTTAGAAGAAAACTATAGATAGCTTCAGCATTCTTGGATCGGAGGGGAATATCTTCAACCCATTTTGTGAAGTAATCTATAGTGGTAATGATAAAGGTATGTCCCTTGGAAGAAGGAGGTGATATTTTTCCAATAATATCCAAATCCCATTTTATGAACATCCAAGGAGAGGTCTAATTTTGTAACTCTTGGGTAGGTGAGTGAATGAGACAACTATGTTATTGACATTGAAGGCACTTTTAACTAAATCAAAGGAATCTTTTTCCATCATTTTCCAATAGCACTCGATGTGTATCAGCTTCCTTACCAAGGATTTATCTTCAAAGTGTTCACCCCTAAAGCCTAAATGGGCTTCTTTAAGGGTGAGGGGTATTTCCACTTTAGTGAGGCATCACAGAAGCAAATCATTATAATATTTTTGATAGAGAACATTTGATAAAATGGCATAATGTGTTGAAAGATTTCATATATGAGTGTGATCATTCTTTGTCGCATCATCAGGAAAGTCTCCAATCTTTAAGTAGTTATAGATATTAAGAACCATTCTCCCAAGTCCACATGAGAACACACAAAGGCCTCAAATTCAAGTTGATTGGAAACCACCAGGGTTCATAGGACCTGAACCATGAATTAGTATTCTTTCATATCCTCTTCTAAAGGTACCAAGGAAGCAGTGCTTTCCATGGCATCAACATGTATATTCTCCATTCTAGGCATGATGTCTATCATGCAAAAAGAGAATCGATTAAGCAAATTCAAAGAAAGGTCCTGATATCAAATTATTTTGTTTAGCTTGATAGGTCCCCATAATATAATTCACAATAAGCTCAAAATCACCTAGTATGTGGAGATGTTTTATCTTAAGCACAATCATGGCATGCAAACCTGCAATGAGAGCTTTGTACTTAGTGATGTTATTGGTGCATGAAAAATCCAATCGGAAGGATAGAGGGAGCACTTTTCCTTCAAGGGATATCATGACCACACTCGCTCTAGAACTAGTCTGATACCTCGATCCATCAAAATACATCTTTCATTCAAGGTCATAATTAATTGTAAAAATATTCTCATCAAGAAATAAATCCAACCCTAGGAAGGAGTGATATGAGGGAGCATCTACTAATTGATTTCCAACTACTTGACCCTTTATTGACTTTTGAGTTATGAAATTTATATTGAATTCAGAAAGCAACATAACCCATTTCATTAACCTCCGAAAAAAGGTCAGTGCTAGAGAATAGATGTTTCAAAAGATTAGTCTTTATAATGACATGTGTTTCAACATGGAGAAGATAGTGCCTCAACTTCTATGTAGCAAATACAAGAGCGAGGCACTATTTCTCCATGTAGGAATAATGAGTTTCATAATCAACTAGGATGTGGCTAGTGTAGTAGACCACTCTCTCTTTCCTAGAATCATTATACTAAGCCAAAAACGTTACCAAAGCATATGGTGATGTTGTGAGGTAAAGCAAAAAGGGTCTATCTTGCATAGCCAACATCAATACAGAAGGATTGGCAAAAGAGGCTTTAATTGACTCAAAAAAATTCTACCATGAGCTTCATCCCATATGAAGTGAACATATTTCTTCAATAAATGAGTGAAAGGAAGGGTACGATCAACCAATTGAGATATAAATCTACAAATCACCTAAATTTTCCCTTGTAAACTTTGTAATTCAATAATATTTCTAGGTGGAGGCATGTTAACAATGTCATCAATTTTATTCATGTCGACTTTGATTCCATGGTGAGGAACTATAAATCCCAAAAGCTTTCCATCATCCACACTGAAGATACACTTATGGGGGTTGAGTCTTATCTTATAGAGTCGAATCCTTTCAAAGATAAGATGAAGGTTCTTTACATGATCTTGATAGGTTATCAATTTCAACAAGATGTTATCAATATAGTCTTCTAAAATTTTGTGAATAAAATCATGAAATATTAGGGTCATCTCCCATTGGTAATTTTCTCCCACATTATTTAACCCAAAGGGAATAACCACATAAAAGAAGGTACTCCAAGTGGTAGTGAAGGTTGTCTTGTACTAATCTTCTGGGTTAATACGGATCTAATTGTAACCTGAGAAGCCATCCATAAAAGATAACAATGCATGGCCTACATTGAATCTACAACCATGTCTATATTAGGCAATGGAAAATAATCCTTAAGAGAAACCTTATTAAGATCACGAATGTCAATACATATGTGAATATGACCATCAGGATTACTAATAAAAATGATATTTGAGATCTAGGGGGAGTAGTCAATTAGACAAATAAAGTATACTTTCAACAACTTCTATATCTCAGTCTTAACCATGAATGCCACCTCGGGATTGATCTTTCAAATTTTTTGTTTAACTAGCTTGGCATCGCGACATAAGATGATATTGTGAACTACTATAGACTCATCAATACTGGGCATATCCTCATACATCCAAGCAAAGATATTAGTATGATAATGTAAGAGATTGGAATGTTCATCTGCTTCTTTTGAAGAGAGACACTTCCCAATCTTAATTGCTTTTTTAGAGGACCTAAGATCCATAGATATTTTAGTAGTATCCCCTTTAAGGAGAGAACTATGATCTTTAGGATGACATATCAGAACATCATTATTAACATTAGATAGAGGGTCTTCCTCATCAATACTCAAGACATATTCTCCAAAGTATGCTTGTTTATGTAGGCGATATGCGAACCATCACTTGTGATGGAAAGAAGGAAAAGGGGAATAGACACCTAGAAATTCCTCAAGTGCTTCATCCAAAGAGAAAACATCTAAAGGTATTTTCTCAACTTGCTCCCTATCTACTATTAATTCTGGATGGACCAAACTCAATGGTTCGGCTGAAATCATGTTAACACTCCACCAAGGTTTCTTCTTAGATTGTTCAATAGAGCATCCCAAACCCAAATAGTAATTTCATGGATTAAATTGGATAGGGACTTGGATTCCTTGTTTGATACACCATAGGCCTTTCTACCCATAGCCATACCAAGAGGAAAGGTCATATCCAAAACCATTACGGGTTTACAAAACTTTAGGAGGTGGCAACTTTACATAGAGTGTTTCATTCCACCAATGGATGTTGAATGTCTCTATGGGAGTGCTCCTACCTTCTTCGCTAGGTTCACAAACATTAACCTTCTTTATAGGATTTAGATTACTCTCCTCAATAGAGGGAGGAGTGGTCTCCTGAATAGGGTTGCACTTTTCTTCCTTAATGGGAATATCATCCATCTTTAAATTAGAGGTACCTTGAAGTTCTATACGAGAGGGGCTCGATTTGTATTCTATGATAAAGAATTCAGAGAATTCCAAGGAACCCCAATTATCACCAAGGAAAGCATTTGATTCAAAGGAAGAAGGAAAAGATGAGGGAGACTTAGGATCTTCTGCTTTAGGTGGTTTTTCTTTAATAATACTATGTCTAAGGACAACTTCCACGAAGGGTATTGACAAAGAACACGCCATAGCATCAATGGTCAAGGATGGAATCTAATTCTTGAGAGTGGATATGACTAAAGCACAGTTGGTAGCCTCTAGCTCACAAAGGTGAATGTATTTTGAATCTACTTTAACCATAACCACTTGATTACTTGTGATGAATTTTAAGGAACAATGTAAAGTAGAGGTTACAACACCCATAGCATGAATCCAAGGTCTCCACAAGAGAAGATTGTAAGGTAAAGGGCTAGGCATCACATAAACCAAAGTAGGTAAGGTAATGTGATCCAACTGCAAAGGTAGTATTATTGTACCTAGAGATTGATGGCCAGCGTTATCAAACCCACAAATATGCAAGGAAGAAACCACTAAAGAAGATTAATCAACCTTAATCTTAAGTAATAGGTCGATACCACAAATGTTGAGAGTCGAACTATTGTTGATGAGAGTATGCCTAATACTAATATTATTAACATTAATTATAATCATCAAGGGACCCACTTGCTTTTGCACATTTGGAGGTGGGAGTTCTTACAGGTGGAATGTGATATTCGACCAATCTGCCTAAATATGAGCCAACAACACATTAACATATGTAGTTCTAGTAAAGTTACACAAAATAATATTTTGCAAGGCTTCTTGAGGCATCTCCTGATAAACCATAGTGGTGTGAAGCCAATCCCAAAGTGATATCTTGGTCGAAGTAATGTGAAGTTACTCGACAAGATCATAATCACTTGGTGCTTTGATTCCGTGTTTAGGTGCTGAAGGAAGGCTTGGTTGAGAAGGTGGTAAAGAGGTAGGAACTTGAATGGGTTGATACATAGGAACAAAGGGTTTTTGATCCAAATTTTGTTTGTTTCTTATTGTATTATATGTGTTCCTGACAACATTATATGAAGTAGAGTCCATAGCTTTCACTAACCTTGAGTATAAGTATAATGAATCACTACAACATGAGATCCCATAGATATAATAATCCTCCCTAGAACATGAGTCAACCGAGATCACATAAATGATGGGTTTCTTGGGGCTTGAAGGAGCCACATAAACCACTACTACATTCACTGACTCCTCAGCTGGCAGAGGGGAAGTTTGCTCGAGAGATTTATAGATAGGAGAGGGAACTTCTAAGAAGTCATCTAGAGAATCATCCAACATATCAAAATATTCCTTAGAGAAGGTATTATCATAAACATGGAAAGATTGTAGAAATAAATCTAACATTTTAACATTGAGTCCACCAAAATGTGAGATAAGAGAGATTCGGTGCACACGGGTCTCTTCATTCTCAAGAGATCACCAGGGAATGAACTTCCCTTATCCACCTTAGCATAATGGGATTGTGAAAGAGATGGTGATATGTGAAATTTTATAGGAAACTACTTCATAATCTAAGAGAGTGAAACTTCTAGATTCCTGCCTTAGACAGACGAGCTCGCGTCCAAAGGATGGAAGCACATATTCAAGGTGCTAGTGTGGTGTGTTGTCATCCAAATAGCATGTTAGTGTCTTAAGCAACAAAAAGATCAGGAGCTCAAGTGAGAAAGACAAGGTTTCACTTACTGGCTCGAGTTAGAGGTATATTGAATGAAATAACCAAATAGAAAATAGGAACATATAACAAAAATATAATGAGAACTTGGAGAAAACTTACCTTCAACAAGACATCTGAGTCTTCACTCCAAGTTCTGCTTTGCAACCTACACACAAAAGAATGAGGGGAAAAGTTTGGGGTTGTATAGAGGTCTTCCTCAGCCAGACCCCTATTTTGGTGTTCCCACCTCAGTAGACAACCAAGTTGGAAAGGGGTGTAAATGAAGTAAAAAAAGCATGTGGTGAAAGAAAAACCTACTTCAAGAGTAGAACCTACACCACAAAGTAGCAAATGAACAAGTAGGAGAAAAGAGTAACAGAGATATAGCTATTTGAAGGACCTCAGTTTGGCATGGCTTCACTTGTGAGAGTGTTGCTATCAAGAATGAAGAGAAATCAAGAATGAAATTGTAGAGAAAGAGCTTCACTAAATGGCTTGAACCCCCGAATGAGATTCAAGGAGGGCCTTTTGTTGCATGTGAGGGTAGCAAAGAGACGTTACATTCAAATTTTGACTATTAGGACACATGTTGAGAGAGTCAACATTCAAGATTCCCCATTTCAAACTCAGAAAACTGCTAGGATACTCACATGTTGGGTAGGCGTCCAAGGCCTAGATTTTCAAGAAACATGTCATCAAACTTCTATCACTCTACCACTAGTGCACATGGAGTCAAAATTGTGAGATTCTGACTTGTGGGATTTCCATCATTAATGCTCTAAGGTGTCATAAATACTAGGAAAAAGTGCAAAAATGTGGAATTTCCCCTAGGTATAATTCTGTGACATTACAAAAGGATATTGGTGTTATCATAGTTGGGGAAATTGTTGTCAAGTGATAGTATGGATGTGTTGTGGTGTGATAAGAAGATTTTATGGTGTTTCATCACTATTTCATTAATTTCTTGATGAATAAGAGTCGTAATTACAATAAGTTCACTTGGTTTCCAAATGCTTTTGGTAAAATTTAAAGATTCTCAATTTTGACTTCACCAATCAACAATACTAGGATCAATAGCCTTGTGACAAGTGTCACAAGGTGTGGACATGGAAAATGTAACCCTTTTATTTTTTCTTGATTTGTCCCTCCTTGTGCTTATTTGGCTTGATTTCACCTTCATTTAATGATGCAATGTGACCCACACATTCACATTAGGTCTTGAATATTTATGAATCATTAAGACTTTATGGTGTCTTGTAAAGGTGTTGTGAAGGATTGTAAGACATTTTCACACTTTTCTAGACTCTTATCATAATTAATCTACATTATCACTTACCAAGTCTTATTTTGAAGTGTTGTAAAGTCTTGTAACAAAATTTCACACTTTCTAGGCTTGTCATCAACAAATAAACCTTTCTTATGCTTTATTTGACCCCTTTATGAACTTGCAGGCATTAATTAAGTGTATTTTTGAATACAAACCTGTCAAGCATTATTAAAGACAACTTAATTTCTGATACCCACTCATATGCCTTGAGTGGGACACATTTTCCCAAGGTGCTGAATGAGTCCATCTTGGCACAAAATTCAAAATAAATTCAAATTACTTATGGGTTTTTATTCCTAAATACCTAAGGTCAGCTTGTGATGTGGTATTTTTGGGAAAATTGGGGAATAATTGTGTATAAATAGATAATTTTATATTCATTTTAACCCCATTCATTCACTAATTCATTCATGCATTCATTCCTACATTCAATCCATCTAAGCATTCAAGCATCATAGTATCATTCAACACAAAATTTATCAATCATCTTGGAGCAACCATTGACATATCTTCAAACTTAAACAAGGGTTTTGTGAGTCTATGACATTTATATGTTATTTGTTCATCATTCCTTTCTTATTTCATTTCATTTCATAGGGTTTGATTACCAAAGTGGGGTTTGACCAAGGAAAACCCCTTTACTCTAACCCTTAACCATTTTTCCCCTCTTTGCATGTGTGTTTATAGGTCTTGTAGGATTTTTTCTCAAAGAGATAGGTGTTGAAAAGTGGTCAATAAAGACCTAATTCAAGCTTGGAGACATCATTCAACTCATTTTCTACAAATTCAAATCTAGAAACCTAACAAGCAAACAAGTACAGATCTGGATCCACATAGTTGACTTTGGAATTTGTAGATTTCTACAGGTGGACTAATTTTTGATCTATGGAAAATGAGCCCCATTACCTGGTTGGAAAAACTAATTTTTGAGGTTTTTAGTTCACAACAACCCAAAACATGTTCTAATAGAATTTACATGAAGTAGGACTAATTCACCATCTATGACAAATGAGTCCTAGTGGTCATCAACAGTAATTTCTAAAGTATTCTAGAACCTTCCAGCATTAGCATTCTACCTCCACATGCATACCATTCAGTCTCACTAAGTTCTATTTTCATTTGTGCATGTTTCTAATTCATGTTTGCATATAACACTATGTTTTCTAGTACTTTGCATTTCCTAGTTTGCATTCAATAATTGATTCATTTCAATAGTTTTTTTCATTTATTTCATCTCATTTAGGCATATTCCACTCACATCACATCAATCCTTGAATTTTAAACATTGCATTTTGGCCAAATCTTTCCTCCTTTTAAGTGAAAAAAATTAGGAGTGTAAAGCATTCGGGTGCCAAAATCTTTGTTTACATTTTGGTGAACCTGACTTTAGAGCATTTTTAATTTTGATTTCTAGTGCATTTTCATCCTAGGTTTAGCTTTCATGATCATTGCATTAAGCTTTTCATTGTTTTGCATTCTAGGGTTTTCAAAAATTGCATTAGTGAAAACATCATATAGCTTTCCTTTTTACATTCCAAATCATTTCAACACACTGAAATTCTACATTTTCCTATTGTAGTTGCATTTGTGCATCTAAAAAACATCAAATTACATTTCAAATTTCTAAAAAAGCTCAAAAAATATCATCCTTGGACTCATTCACCACCTTGGGTAAATCAGTCTAGTTGCACATTCTGAACTACATTTTCTGGCATTTTTTGGGGATTTTCTGCATTACAGTTTTATGTTATTACATTTTTTCATACTTTCCAGATTTTTTGTTTCTTACATATTAGTTTACTTTCATTCATTGTCATTATGGATTTTTTCCTTAATAAGTTTTGGATGTCATTAAAATCCTTAGTGGACATGTAAAATTGTACCTTTGGAATTGATCCTAATGACCTTAAGCTTCCTTATGCTCGTTCAACTCCTCATGAATTTCCTTCTCATGCTATTGACATCATTAGAGAAGATGATGATAGCATGAATAAGTTCTTAAATGAATGTCTTGACAACCTTGAAGCCAATACATCCTTCTATCCATCCATGAAACAACAAGACCTTCCTATAGTCTCACCTCCTAATATGTTTGGTTATTTACACCTTGAAATAAATGAAGGACCTAAGTTCCCTCCAAAAGGTGGACCTAGTTCTTCTACACAACCCCCTCCTCAACCATTTTATGAAAACAAAGTTATGACCACACCAATCAACCTTGAAGAAACCTATGGTAAAGGTTTTACTATCTTAAGCAAACAAGGATGTGATACAACAACTAAACATGACATTCACAAACTTTTAGAACAAATACCAATAGACGAGAACACAACAAGGTTAGGCTATCAAGATCCTCCTCATGACAACAAGTCTCCTAGAGAATATTGGAGACTTCGTGATGATGACATGGTGACCTTTGATTCCCCCCCGCGATTTGAATGACCTCCTTGCTCATGAACAACCATTACATGATACCAATGACAAGGATGATAGGATCCCCATGGGTCCTCTTCCTTCTTCAATCCATGAAAAGGGTGAATCTAGTAAACGTAAGTGACCTTACAAGTTTAAAAAACTAATGTTTCCTCTACATCCCCCACCTGAAAGTAGGAAATTGTAAATCCTTCTAAAAAAAGAACTCATTTTATTACCACCTATGAATAGGCTGGTCATCTATCCTAAAGATGCTAATGTTCCACATTGTGCATCTCATCATGTTCTTGGACATAGAAGTGATGAGTGCTACCAATTGAAAGAAATATTGAGTAAGTATCATTTTGATGGTGACAATTGCTTACCAATTCCCCTCATCATGTAATAGTTGTAGAATATTCTCTTCTCACTATTCTTGAACCTTTCTCATCACCTATCTTAGCTCATTCTTACCTTGCACTCATTGGGGACAAGAAGTTGCTAGCCTTGTTCTAGTGATGCATTTATCCTTGTCCCCTCATTATGTTTTTCACCTTTCACTTATCCCAATTGAGATTGGGAGGTGGATGACTCACTTGATGGTTGACTTTCCTATGCATTACTAGTAATTTTCTTTTCTTTTGTATGTGCATATCGTGTTCCCCTGTGACATGATGTTCGATGTTCTCTCTCTCTTTGTACACTTCCTCTATTTGTACCTCCATTATTCTATATGTCATACATTCCTTTTCTTTTTTTCTTTTTTTTGTGTTTTCCTTTTGGGGATGACACAAAGCATAGAGACGACCTATGTCTCTTCCATGTTGACCGAATCAATCCCTTTACCTTCCTTTTCTTTTTTTCTTTTCTTTTATGTTTTCCTTTTGGTGATGGCACAAAGCATAGAGATGACCTATGTCTCTTCCATGTTGACCCAAATACTCTTCCTTTCTTTTCCCTTTTTCACTTTTGTTTTGTGTTTTCCTTTTTGGGATGACACAAGGCATTGAGACTGAAATGTCTCCTTCATGTTGACCCAAAAGCTTTTCCTTTTCTTTCACCTTTTCATTTTCTTTTCGCTTGTGTTTTCCTTTTAGGGATGATGCAAAGTGTTGAGACAACAATGTCTCTTCCATGTTCACCCAAAACAGTTCTTTTTTTTTGCTCTCTTTGTGTCATTCTTCTAGTTCTATGTGTATTTGGGAAATGATGATAGTTCCAACCTCTTTAATAACAACATTACAACAACAAACATACTAACCCCAAATCCATAGATCCCTTATGTGTTTGGTGTGTTCCTTTTGGGGGAAACCCCTTTTCCTTTTGTTCATTTTCATTTGCATGGTGTAGCCCTACTTGGAAATGTATGAGTTGGCATAAGGGCTTTCTAAGTTGGATTATGCCTTGTTTAGTTTTTCATTTTTCATTCACTACTTTAAAGTAATTGCTCATAAAACGATGTGTAGCAATTCCTTTAAAGTGGGGACATACATTGGCATTATTCATTTTTATTTTTCTTTTTTCTCGATTCTTAGTGCAGCCTTATTACTTCATACGATGCATTTGTCACTTTTTGGATGACATTGGGTATAGTGTCTTTCATAAGCGTAATCTATCTTAGCATATGGGTATGTGCAGGATCATGATGGGCCAAAAAGTGGCGATATGATGGGTATTTGTAGGGTATGTGGGTGACGACTTTTTTTACCCAAAATTGATGAAATGAAAAGGGTTTTTAAAGGAGATCCTTAGCTTTCTACCAATATAAATTATGATTTAATTTGAATTTAATAAAAAATTATTATTCATTTTCTATTTGAATTACCAATAAAGTCCTGATTGATAGGCTGATTAAGAAAGATCTATAGCTTTCAAACGGTATCACATTTTTTGAATTTGAAACATGCATCACATTCTATGCTTCACATACTATAGGATTAAAAGAAAAAAAAATGAATTTCATGAAGTTTTCACCAAATTAGGGTGGTCAGACATACAATTTTTAATATTTTTTAAAAGTTGTAATAAAAATTCATAATTAATTATTTACTTAAAAATTAGAAAAAAATATGCATCACATCAGGACATGAGTCCTCTACTTATATCTAAAATCTTACAAAATAATATTATCATTTTATTGTGGTTAGGGTGGTTATACAGACACCTACTTATTTTTTCCTTGAAATTTAAGTACTATTGTGCACATTGAAATTTCAAATTTTCGCCAAATAGATTTAAAAAATAAATAAATAAATCTAGTAGTTTAGAAACTACATTCAGTTTTCTATAGATTTTATTATTACATAGTTCTCAAATAATATAGATAACCTATTCAAATTTTTACTTCAAGTTCCCTAACTTTGATTTTTCTAATTTTTTTGCCACTTAAGGGCCTATTTTTTCCATGATGATCCTGCACATATCTATAGTGCATTCCTCTTAGTGACCTGATGTGATGCATTGCATCCCCTAAGTTGTGGATATTCAATTCTTTGATTGGTCCTCTCTTGGAGACATTAGACACAATGTTCCCTAAGTTATAGACCTCGCATGAACTAAGAAAGACTCACTTGAACATTTCTTTTTAATATTACATTTTTCATTTACATGGAAACCTTGCATAACACAACTTGCATACCTGTGGTGCCATTGCATTTGTTCATGAGTTCTAAGCATACAAAGCTTTTCTTGTATCACGGTACATGGAACAACATTGTCTTTTGTGGCACCTTATTAAAGTTATTAGGAGGTATAACTTTAGTATGGTTGAGTGGGAAATCCCATTCTGAGGCATGACTTTTCCCCATAGTCACCTTATGGATTTCTCACCCTATGGAAAACTAGAAGTCTCGCGGCCCCAAAGTGAGTATGTTGTGGATTTATCACCCCATGGAAAACCATAAGTTATGTGGCCCTAGGTAGAGTGAGTACACTTGGGATTTCTCACTCAACGAATAGCCATGAGTTCTGTCACCACAGAGTGAGTATGCATTTTCTTTCCAAACAAATAGCCTAGATCTAATCCACAATGACTTGGACAGATGATCGAAGCTTGATCCGACTTTCCTTCATTATTTTTCATCACTTTCATGTGTGTTACTTTGTGCTTATGATTTATTTTCCATGGGATCTTAATCCTTGGGGCTTGATCATCCCTCTTGATTGTTATTATTCCATCTTACAAAGCATTAATACATTTAGACCACACTTGAGATGCATTGCTCTACTTTAGTGTGAGTTTGAAGAAACTTTATCCTCTCACTAAAGTGGGGGCTAACTGTGGACATGAAAAAGTAACCCTTATACTTTTTCTTGATTTTTCCGTCCTTTTGCTTATTTGGCTTGATTTCACCTTGATTTAATGTTGCAATGTGACCCACACATTCACATTAGGTCTTGAATATTTATAAATCATTAAGACTTTATGATGTCTTGTAAAGGTGTTGTGAAGTGTTGTAAGACATTTTCACACTTTTCTAGACTCTTATCATAATTCATCTACATCATCACTTACCAAGTCTTATTCTAAAGTATTGTAAAGTCTTGCAACAAATATTCATGCTTTTCTAGGCTTGTCATCAACAAATACACCTTTCTTATGCTTTACTTGGCCCCTTTATACACTTATAGGCCTTAATTTTAAGTGTATTTTTTAATACAAACCGAAAAACATCATTAAATACAACTTAATTTCTGACACCCACTCATATGCCTTGAGTGGGACCCATTCACCCAGGGTGGCAAATGAGTCCCTCTTGGCACAAAATTCAAAATAAATTCAAATTACTTGTGGTTTTTTATTCCTAAAGACCCAAGTTTGTCATGTGATGTATTTTAGGGAAAATTAGGGCATAATTATGTATAGATACATGATTTTATAATTATTTTAACCCCATTCATTCACTAATTCATTCAAGCATTCATTCTTGCATTCAATCCATCTAAGCATTCAAGCATCATAGTATCATTCAATAAAGCAATTATCAAGCATCTTGGAGAAGCCATTGACGTATCTTCAGACTTCAATAAGGGTTTGGTGAGTCTATGACATTTGCATGTTATTTATTCATCATTCCTTTCTTATTTCATTTCATTTCATAGGGTTTGATTACCAAAGTGGGCTTTGACCAAGGCAAACCCCTATACTCTAACGCTTAACCATGTTTCCCCTCTTTACATGTGTGTTTAAAAGTCTTGTAGGAAGATTTGTCAAAGAGATAGGTGTTGAAAAGTGGTCACAAGTCATCAAAGCTATTCAAGTCAAAAAAGACATAATTCATGATTGGAGACATCATTCAACTTGTTTTTTGCAGATTCAGACCCAGTAACCTGACAAGAAGACAAGTACAAATCTAGACCCACATAGTTGACTTTGGAATTTGTAGATTTCTATAGGTGGACTAAATCGCCATTTGTGGCGAATCAGTCCCACAATTAGGCTGAAAAAGGGTATGTGTAAGATCATCATGGAGAAAATAGGCCCTTACGTGGTCAATTTTTAAAAAAAATCAGAGTTAGCCAACTTGATGTAAAAATTTGAATAAGTTATCTATATTATTTCAAAAATATTTAACAATAGAATATGTCAAAAATTGAATGTAGTTAATAAAATACTAGGTTTTTTTTTTTTTTTTTAAATCTATTTGGTGAAAATTTGAAATTTCAATGTAGTAGCACTTAAATTTTAGGGAAAAAATAAGAAGTAGGTGTCTTTCTGACCACCCTAACCATAGTAAAATGATAATATTTTAGATATAAGTAGAGGACTCATGTGTGATGTGATACATATTTTTTTGTATTTTTTTTCCATGTAATTAATTAATTATGAATTTTTTATTACAACTTTTAAAAAATATAAAAGCTCGTATGTCTGACCACCTTAACTTGGTCAAAAATTCATGAAATTTAATTTTTTTTTTTAATCTTATAGTATGTGAAGCATAGAATGTGACGCATGTTTCAGATTCAAAAAATGTGATACCATTTGAAAGCTATAGATTTTTTTCAATTAGCCTATCAATTAGGACTTTAGTCGTAATTCATATAGAAAAACAATAATTATTATTTATTAAATTCAAAGTAAAGCATAATTTATATTGGTGGAAAGTTGAGAATCTCCTTTAAAAACCCTTTTTGTTTCATCAATTTTGGGTAAAAAAGGGGTTGTCAACCACATACCCTACACATACCCATCATATTGCCACTTTTTGGCCCATCATGATCTTGCACATACCCAAAAGTGATTTATGAGGTTTTCAATTCATGGCACCCTAAAACTTGTTCGAGCAGAATTTACCAGAAGTAGGACTAAATCGTCATCTGTGGTGAATGAGTCCTAGTGGTCATCAACACTAATTTCTGAAGCAATCTAGAACCTTCCAACATCGGTATTCTACCCTAGGTGCATACCATTCAGTCTCATTAAGATATGTTTTCATTTGTGCATGTTTCTTGTGCATGTTTCTAATTCATGTTTACATACAACACTATGTTTTCCAGCACTTTGTATTTCCTAGTTTTCATTCAATAATTGATTCATTTCAATAGTTTTATGCATTTAGTTCATCTCATTTAGGCATATTGCACTCACATCACATCAATCATTGAATGTTAAACATTGCATTTTGGCCCAATCTTTCCTCCTTTTAGGTGAAAAACCCTAGAAGGAGCATAAAGCATTTGAGTGCCAAAATCTTTGTTTACACAAGGATAAGAGAAGCAATAGGGATATGTTCCTCACACAAGTGTGTGAACATCTTGGGAAGAGGGATGTAAGGAGTTAAGGAAAGGTGGCTTGTGTAAGAGGGATGTGGGTGAGGATGTAAGGACATGTAAGAGAAGTAAATTCCCTTCTAAGAGACAAGATGGCTTGTAAGAGCCATTAAATGCCTTTGTAAGAGGTACTAAAAGCCTTTGTAAAAGGTTTTAATGGTTGTAGGAGGGAAAGTCAAAGATAGAGGAATATTCCATGAGAATTTCCTTTTGTGAGGAAAATAGCTATTAATTAATTTGTAAAAATCAATAGCTTGTGCAAGTGGGGTTAGTAAACCTAGGGTTTATTTAACCAAGATGGACTTAAAAGCGAGAGGATTTGATAATGAAGATTAGTAGGTGGTTTAATATTGAATTAATCCAAAATTAATTAACTTACGAGATTTAGAGGAATATGACATTTAATTAAATAATTAGGTTTTTTTAATCAAATGAGAAGACATAGGGGTTTTAATTAAATGATTTGCATTATTTAATTAAATGAGATGAAAGTTAGTAGAAAGGAGGAAGAATTCAACCAATAAAATTTACTATTTGATTAATATGAGAAAGTGATAATTTTAATTAAACAATTTATATTATTTAATTAAATAGTTAGAAAGGAGGTGATTTATGAGGAAATAGTGTTAATAATTGGATTCACATGTGTAATATTGATCATGACTATTTAAGTGTCTACATTATGTTATATTTAGCATTTATTAAATTACTTATGTGATTCTATGGTTAATTCTTAACATGGAATGACTAGTCATCACATAATGTCTGCCATTATAATCACTACATGTTTTTTCATGGTAAATACTTATGAACCATAGATTTTTGGCACCACAAGACTCTCTAACTCTTCTAGGGTTTTTCACCTAAAAGGAGAGAGTAGGGCCAAAAATGCTATCTAGGTTCATTCAAACTATGCAATGTATGATCTTTATATGATTAAATAAGATGATCTAAATGTAACTAAATGAACTAATTGACCGATTATGACTGCAAAACCTAAGAAACAAGTGATATTTGAAAACACATTGTGTAATACAACAATGAACTAGAAACGAATGTGAAACTAAACATAAATGAATTAAACTTGAAGTGTGTACCTGAAAGCCTAAAGGAGACTAGAAATTTCTTTTGAAACACTACTGATACTAGTTTTCAAGCCTGGAGGGACTCATTCGCCATTCTAGGCGAATCAGTCCTAGTTCTAGTAAACTGAGCCAAAACCTGTTTCTGACAAAAGGGTATTGAAAAATGTAGAAAAATAAAAATTGACCCTGGAGTGGGACTCATTCACTACCCATGGAAAATGAGTCCACTTTTGAATTTCTAGATTTTCAAAGGTGGATTTTGAAGCTTCTGATCTGCACTTTGACTTCCTATAGGAGTCTATTTCTGAAACTCTGATTTTCAGACCTGAAAATGAGTTTTTTATAGATATTTCTACAACAATGGAGGAAGATTCAACCCTTGAATATCTTTAGGATCTTTCATGATGTCTTGCAATGATAAAACCCTAAGTTGCTTGACATGAGATGAAATATTGGTGAATGAATAATGAAGAATGGATATGATTTAAGTTAATTGATGTCAAAATGAGTTGAGAGAGGTGCTTTTATAGGAAATTCACCTATTTTACCCATTAATACCTCATCGTAGGTTGACATGAAGTAATATTAAACTCAAATTTCACTTTTTTCTCGCTCAAAGCTCATAATTTAGCCAAATGGGACTTAGTCCCCACACATGGAGAATGGGACCCACCTGGATTGGACTGATTTTTCATGCATGGTGAATGAGTCCCACAGGGGATAATTTGCCAGCTCAAATGCCAAGAGATATGCAAATAAGGTCTACAATGCAACCTTGTCAGGTATTTGATCAATTTATGCCTCGAGATGCAAAATATATGTTAATAGGAGCCTATTAATGATGATATGAATGTCAAATAGGGCTTGGGACATAGAAATCAATGTGAAAGTGTGATTAAATACACTTTACACCACTAAAATGAAGTCCACATAGCCTAAAAGGCACAAAAACCAATGTGAATGTGTGAGACACATTACAACACTAGTTTATCATTAATTTTATCTTACAAGCCTTCTAGATCAATGTAATGATGTTATTAAACACATTTTATAATGTTGAAATATAGAGAAATAGGTTCATTAGGTCTAGAAAAGCATGAAAATCATTTACAAGACTCTACAACACCTTTACAAGACATTGTTAAAAGCATGTTATTCAATTTGCAAGGGTCCAAGACCTAGTGTGGATGCATAAAATGCCTCACAACACCTGAATCAAGGCCCTATTAAGTCAATTTTATCATGTCAAGCAAAGGGTACATTTTTCTACAGCACATTTAGCCCCCACTTTAGTGAGAGGATGAACTTGCTTCAAACTCACACTAAAGTAGACATTCAAGAGAGATCCGACTGTACAAATGTAGATGAAAAAGAATGAAGAAGATCAAGAAGGCAGTCAAGCCCCTAGGATCCAAGATCCTAAGTTGAATAATCAAGATACATAATCCTGCAATGGAAAGAAAGGAAAATGGGGTGGAAAAGATGTGCTCACTCTAGGGCCACAAAACATCAAATCATCCATGGGGTGAGATATCAAGTCGTTTAGTGAGAAATTCATGCTAGTGTGTTGGCTTCCCATAGTATAATGAGAAATTCATGCCAGTGTGTTGGCTTCCCATTATACTAACCATACCAAAGTTATGATCTTGATAACATTGATAAGGCACCACAATGTAAATGCTTTTTATAAATATTTTTGAATGTAATGTAAAAAATTTGTTGAAGGGGATTTTGCTTTGTTCATGTAAGGTCTTCTTCCTAGGGAGCATTGTGCCTAATTTCTCAAAGAGAGGATAAATCAGGGTTTTCAAATTGTTATCCATGGGATGCCTCATTTGCATTAGGCCAGTCAAGTTGATCATACACTCTTGGAAGGCATCAAACCCAATGACACCACTAAGGAGAGGACACGTCACAAGAAAATGTAAATAATGCCATGAAATTTGTACAAATATGTTAACTATGTATGCCCCCCCACTTTAAAGTGGTTGTTAATACCATTACTATGAGAAATTTCTTTAAAGTAGAAGTTATGGAAGCTTATTCGAAAAGCCCTATGCCAAGTCATATGTTTTCAATAAGCTACGTCATGAAGAGAGGGAGTATCTCACATGGAAGTCAATCTTAAGACATTTCGTCCACATCTCAAGCTTGATCTTATACGTTCATGAAAGGTTAATGATTAGCCAAAAGAGACAACAAGTGACATACGGGGATAAGGTTGTCAAACACATTTCCCCCACTTAGTACAAGACAAAGGTGAGTTGAAAGGATTCATGAAATGTAGGTGAGAGTGAAAAATGGTATCAATTAGAGGAATTAGGTGCCCCTAGAGAGGGAAGCATATCAAACTCATTAAGATGTTTGATTTTACAACTCAAAGCCTTACATTCATTAGTGAAGTGGCCATGAATTCTATGATATGCACATAATGAAGTCTTGGAATAGCATTTCTTTTGAGTTCTGCGAGGGAGAGTGATCAAGTGATCTTGGAGGAGTCTCAAAAAAATACCCTCTTGATCAAGATGAGAAGGTGGTCTTGTGATTGGTGTCAAAGATACATCTTGCTTAGTAGTAGATGTCATACTTACGCAAGACTCTTTAGATTGTGATATTTTCTTCTCTCCATTATGGGAGGACATAAAATGTAATGAATTCAAATCATGAGTGTTGTGTGAGATGACATTGACATTAAGAAAAGGTGTAATGGTGTGTTGCATATTTGATGAAGGATGATGTTCAAGACCACTATTTGTTAAGGATGGTTTAGAAGGGTGTTGTGTGTTATTGTTGATGTTGGGTGAAGGTTTGGTGATCTCTCTTACAGGACAATAACTGAGACCGTGAGTTGTTTGTTGTGTGAGGGGGTCTATAGGGTTTTAGATATCTTGTTCATTAGCACCACATCCTTTTCCACTATATCCAAGCTATTTCATAAGTTCAAAACCTTTTCCATAAAGCATTTTCATGGCTTTTGGATAAGGTGGTTATTCATTATTGTGTTGGTCAAAGGTTGTTGTGTAGTTTGCTTCTTTGTCTAAAGTGGGAGAGGTGGATGCTTTCAAAAGGTCGTCTAAATTTGTGTCTTTGCCCTTATTTGAATCTTTGTGGATGATTTTGTATTTGCTCGTGAAGTCATGCTCAAAATCCAAGGAAACCTAATTGTCATCCAAGAATGTTGTGTGATGTTCAATGTGTTTGTTGTTTTGTTGTTTAGGTTTCACTTGTGTGGTTGGTGTTAATGTATTCAAGGGGTTCTCTTTGGTTTTGTCAAGTTCTAAGACACTATAAGGTTCAAGGTCAACATCAAGGGTGTATACTTTGTTGTTGTAAATGTATTTCATTTTGCAATGAAGAGTGGATGGCACACTGTTCATGGAATGAATCCATTATCTGCCTAAGATAAGATTACATGAAAGTTCATAAGGCATGACATGGATTGGTGTATTCAAGGTGACCACTCTAGCAATACGAGGCATAATGATTACGCTGAATGGTTTCTTTTCAACGTTGTCAAATCCCTTAATAGATAGAGAATCAGGTCGAATGGTGGATCTATGACATTTTCCAAGCCTATCCAAAAGATTCACACTACACAAATTAAGAGTAGAACCAGTGTCAACAAGAGTTCTCTTTATCCCTTTTGTCTTGTATTGAGTGATGATCATGAAAGCTTCATTTTTTTTCACAATTCTAAAGGAGGGAGCTCATGTTGATGGAAAGTAATGTTGAGATTCATGCTATGGATTAAAGCTACCACATCATTCTGAGTTGTACTAGGAGGAACTACAATTTTTTGTAAGGCTATTTCATGAATAGTGTGGTAATTTGGTGAGTTCTAAAGTAAATCCCAAAGGGAAATCTTTGCAGGAGTATTCTTTAATTGTTCAAGAAGATCATACTCCTTTGTATGTGGGATGTAATGAGGAGCACTAGGTGGATTGGGTAAAGGTAAAGGGATTGGGATTCGTTGTGGTGGTTGCAGATTATTTTGACTGCTATATGTATGAGCAATGGTATTATAACTCAATTATTGCAATGCATTATTCTTAGGTGGGTAGAGAATGAGTTCACCTGGGTTTGTTTTCAGTTTGTTGTTTGTGCGAAAGGGGGTTAGAGCATAAGAGGGTTGTTAGGATGTCCCACGAGGTATATATGAGGTCCATCAATTGAGGGGGATCTAATGGACACTTGTGCATTCATAACCTCAGCGGTGTTGGTTTGATGTAGCTCTAAGGAAGGGTAATCAAGAATCATTTATTTATGGAAGGAAGATACTTCATGATTGTTGTCATTTTCTAACACCATGATATTCTCCCTAGAAGGAGAGCTTTTAGGAGAACAACAAGCCACATATTCTTGACAAGTAAGGCTAGGTTCTTCCAAAATGACTTCATCGCTAATAAGGGAATGATCAATGATGGGAGTGTCAAGAGGAGAATGATTAGGAGAAGGTGTTAGTTCAATGTCCATTGTGTTTAAGGTTGTATTCTCTTGTACGATGTTATCTACCCTACTAGGAGAGCTTGTAATATGTTCATCCAAGTTTGAAATGTGTAAAGTAGCTTCATCACAAGTGAGGGAGGCATCAAGAGGAGGATCATGATGGTTTGTAAATAGATCATCCCAAATGGGAGGAGCATTACAGAAGGGGGGGTCAAGATTCTCATGAATCTTAATAGGGATGTCTTCTAATAACAACCTATCCTCTTGACATTGAGGAGGGATATTAGGGGATGGAAAAGTTTTAATGTCATGGTTATGGAGATTAGGTAAGGTGGTATTCAAGATTTCATCTTCTAGTTTTCTAATGTCTTCCAAAGGTTGAAGAGGAGAGGGACAATCAAGATTCACATTACTTGTAGTTCCTTTCACCAAACTACCTTCATCACTAATAGGAGAGGTATTAGGAGAAGAATAATTATGAGTGCCATGATTTTCTACACTTGCATCCTCTTGTGTTATTATATTCTTGCAAATCTAATAAGTACTAGGAGGGTATGCAAAATGCTTATCAAATGTTTTACTTTGTTGTCCTAGATTATGATCATGAAAAATAGAATCATTCAAGCCACTTGCTATTCTAGAAACATGGAATGATTTAAGAGAACACATACTAACATGAGAAAGTAAATAAAGTGCAATGCAATAACTTAAAATGAAATGCAATTTTTAGATATGAAACAAGGTAATGTTTTGATTACACTATGCACCAATCAGAAAATGTTATGAAAAATGTAAATGCAAAATGAAACAATGCATAAAATGAGCTATTAGAAGTGAGATCTAGGGAAATACATGTGACATAAATTCAACTAACTAATATAGGTAGTTTAAGGAACCAAACAAAATCTTTCAAACAAAGTTCTGAGTTCTATAAAATGAAGTTTTAGGGTTCAAAAGGGACTGATTCGCCCAGGAGGGAAAATGAGTCCCAATATGGACTTCTTTCAGAGTTTATAGAAAATTATGACTGATTTTAATGCTTTTTGAGTGCTATTATGTAGAACTAAATGAAAAATGCTAAAATTCAAAAAAGTTACATGAAATTAGATGCTAACAATGCACTATTTTATGAATGCAAATTTTGAACCTATCATGCAAATGAATTCAAGCTAGTCCTAATGCAATATCAATGCAAGCTAGATGTATGATAAAGGGACTCCAAACTGGTTTACAATTTTTGGCCAAACTAGACACTGAATTTTTTTTTGACTAAATCTTCACTTTCAGGCACCTATAGCAGCTAAACCATGAGGAATTTCAAGATGATGCAAACTAGAGTTTCATGAAATTTTGTCTATAGATTCTAAATATATTTTTTTCAAAAATTTTGGAATCAGATTGCACGTCTTTTTCCATCTCCCTTGAAAACTAGTCTTTTTCATAAAACAACATTTTTAAAAAGTGACGCTCACCGTATAACGCATAAATTTTTTTCCATAAAGAATAAAATTATAATTCTTTCAAATTTAGATTTACAACTCTGATATCTAGTGCTTCCACTTGGTTAGATAGTTTTTTATTGAATATTTTTTCTTGAATCAAGTTTCAAATTCAAACCAATTATAATTCAGACATAGCGCGACCATATAACGCGTAACTTTTTTTGTATGTATCAAAATTCAAAAAAAAATTCTTTGTTGGATCAAGGACTTCAATATCTGGTGCACTAATATTTTTAATTTTTTTTTAGTAATCTACTATTTTTCCACATGTGCAGAACAAAGAGCTTGATTTTTGGTGAAAAACCTACATTCACGAGAAATAAAAAATAAATATAATAATCAAATTAAATTTATTTAAAATTGTACTTTTGGGAAGCTTATAATAAGGACTACATACTTGAAAAAAATAAATTTTAAATGAATTCATTTGATCCCCCAAAAGGTAAATCAAAAGTGGTTTTTTATCAGCATTTTGATAGGTGTAAAGGAGACTATGTTATAGGTATGGTTTAAAACTAGCGGGGTTCTACCCAAGGGGGTTTGATTTAAGGTAGTTTGATCAAACCCTCTTCAATTGGAATTCTTTAAATGGAACTTTTCAAGGCTTAAATTATTATATTTTCTAAAAATATGCGATTTCAGCAAAAATCGGTTCCTCCCATAAATTGTAAACCACTATTGTGGCAGCACCCCTAAGTCCAAAGGTTGAAGAGGAGAGGGACAATCAAGATTCACATTACTTGTAGTTCCTTTCACCAAACTACCTTCATCACTAATAGGAGAGGTATTGGGAGAAGAATAATTATGAGTGCCATGATTTTCTACACTTGCATCCTCTTGTGTTATTATATTCTTGCAAATCTAATAAGTACTAGGAGGGTATGCAAAATTCTTATCAAATGTTTTACTTTGTTGTCCTAGATTATGCTCATGAAAAATAGAATCATTCAAGCCACTTGCTATTCTAGAAACATGGAATGATTTAAGAGAACACATACTAACATGAGAAAGTAAATAAAGTGCAATGCAATAACTTAAAATGAAATGCAATTTTCAGATATGAAACAAGGTAATGTTCTGATTACACTATGCACCAATTAGAAAATGTTATGAAAAATGTAAATGCAAAATGAAACAATGCATAAAATGAGTTATTTGAAGTGAGATCTAGTGAAATACATGTGACATAAATTCAACTAACTAATATAGGTAGGTTAAGGCACAAAAAAGAATCTTTCAAACAAAGTTCTAAGTTCTATAAAATAAAGTTTTAGGGGTCAAAAGGGACGGATTCACCCAGGAGGGAAAATGAGTCTGAATATGGACTTCTTTCAGAGTTTATAGAAAATTATGACTAATTTTAATGCTTTTTGAGTGCTATTATGTAGAACTAAATGAAAAATGCTGAAATTGAAAAAATTAACATGAAATTAGATGCTAACAATGCACTATTTTATGAATGCAAATTTTGAAACCTATCATGCAAATGAATTCAAGCTAGTCCTAATGCAAGATCAATGCAAGCTAGATGTATGATAAAGGGACTCCAAATCAGAAAATAAAGTATTTGAAAAAGCAAGTTCACCAAAATGAACTATAGATTTTTGGCACCACAAGACTCTCACTCTTCTAGGGTTTTTCACCTAAAAAGAGAGTAGGGCAAAAATGCTAGCTAGGTTCATTCAAATTATGCAATGTATGATGTTTATATTACTAAATGAGATGATCTTAATGCAACTAAATGAACTAATTGAATGATTATGAATCTAAAACCTAAGACACAAGTGATGTTTGAAAACGCATTGTGTAATGCAATAATGAACTAGAAACGAATGTGAAACTAAACAAAAATGAATGAAACTTGAATTGTGTACTTGAAAGCATGAAGGAGACTAGAAATTACTTCTAAAACACTAGTGATGCTAGTTTTTTAGGCTTGGAGGGACTCATTCGCCATTCTAGGCGAATTAGTCCCAGTTCTGGTAAATTGAGCCGAAACATGTTTCTAACAAAAGGGTACTCAAAAATGTAGAAAACTCAAAATTGAACCTAGAGTGAGACTCATTCAGCACCCATGGTGAATGAGTTCACTTTTGAATTTATGGGTTTTCAAAGGTGGATTTTGAAGCTTTTGATTTGTGCTTTCTCTTCCTATAGGTGTTTGTTTCTTAAACACTAATTTTTGAACCTAAAATTGAGTTTTTATAGATATTTTGAGATGTTGAATGAGGAGAAGACTTGAGAAACTTTTTAACTTGATCTTCAATGTTTTCCAAGCTTCCAAGGGACCTATATCTGCAAACACACAAGAAGAGAAGAAGAAATGGTGAATGTTAGGGCATGGGGGCTTGCCTTGGTCAAAACCCTTTTAGGTAATGAAACCAAAATGATGAAAGAATAGAATTAAACATGCAATAATGGAATAGATTACCTTGCCATGATGTTGATCTTGGATTTTTTAGCAATGGAGGAAGATTCAACCCTTGAATATCTTTAGGAGCTTTCTTAATGTCTTGCAATGATAAAACCCTAAGTTGCTTGACTTGAGATCAAAGATTGATGGATGAATAATGAAGAATGGATATGAATTAAGTTAATGGATGTAAAAATGAGTTTAAAGAGGTTCTTTTATAGGAAATTCAACTATTTTATCCATTAATACCTCATCACAGGCTGACATGAAGCAATGCTAAACTTAAATTTCTTTTTTTTCTCGTTCAAAGCTCAAAATTGAGCCAAATGGGACTCATTCACCACACATGGTGAATGGGTCCCACCTGGATGGTACTAATTCACCATGCATGGTTAATAGGTCCCATAGGGGCCAATTTAATAGTTCAGATGCCAAGGGATAAGGAAATAAGGTCTAAAATGCAACCTTTTTATGTATTTGATCAATTTAGGCCTTGAGATGCGCAATATGGGTTAATAGGGGCCTATTAGTGATGATATAAATTTCAAATAGGGCTTGGGACATAGAAATCAATGTGAAAGTGTGATTAAATACACTTTATAGCACTAAAATGAGGTCCACATGGCCTAAAAGGAACAAAAACCAATGTGAATGTGCAAGACACATTACAACACTAGTTTATCATTAATTTTATCTTACAAGCCTTATAGATTGATGTAATTATGTTATTAAACACATTTTATAATGTTGAAATACAAAGAAATAGGTTCATTAGGTCTATAAAAGCGTGAAAGTCCTTTATAAGACTCTACAAAACCTTTACAAGACATCGTTAAAAACATGTTATTCAATGTGCAAGGGTCCAAGACCTAGTGTGAATTAATAAAATTCCTCACAACACCTGAATCAAGGCTCTATTAATTCCATTTTATCATATCAAGCAAAGGGTACTTTTTTCTGTGGTGCAACTTGTATGATTATTTATCATCAAATTATTTTGTTACTTTATCATGTAATGTTTTCCCCTCTACCTAAATATATTGTGAAATTGATGAATGTAACTAATTGAATGTAAAGTATAAATTATCACTAACATTGCTATAAATGATATTTTAGATAATGAATTGTGATACACAAAGTTTCATCACTATATCTAGATTGATTTTTTTTGTATTGCACACTTTTGACTGCTCAAAGTTCTGTTACATTACTACATCAAGTTGAGATTTATCATATTTCATGCAAGTAATTAAGTGAATTTTTATCATATATTTTACATTTATTGGATTTTTGTGGTTGTATCAAACATTTTACAATGCATTAAAATTATTGAGTGGAGCATCATGGTTGCAAATTGCTTGTCACATATCATATTTTTATAATTATATAAGTGGAATTTTATAGTTGTATTGAATGTGTTTTATCACTTTCCCACAACAAATAAGTATTTTATAGCATTTTATATAGATAATTTATATTCCTTCTATCTCTCTACTTCTCACTTTTGTATTTGCGTCAATTTTACTTGTGTAATAGAAACTATTCTTTATATTTTTTACTCTATTTTATAGGTACTTATGGAGCACTAATGTCATTTAGAGAAAAAAAGAAAATCTAATAACTATTCATTCCTATACATGGACCAAATATATCCTTTCAAATGTTTGAATATTTACTTTTCATGTTCTATTCATGTACATTGAAATACATTCTCATTTAAAATTCATGTGCACCTCAAAATGAGAGAAATGTGAAATGGTGAAGTTTTCATATAAATATGAATTCACAATCAATTTAGGGTCATTTTTTGTGAAATGTCTTAATACAATTACATATTAAGATGTGGTGCATTCTTGTGTTAAGCACACTCATGAGCCATTGCATTTCCCTGTCTTTTTCATTTGTTACACCTATTTCCACACATTAGACCTTATCCCATCCCCATTTTTGGATAGTCACTTATATTTTTCATGTACAAATGATTTATTGTGCTCATATTCACACTTATTTTTTTACATTTATTGTTTTTCTTAAAATAGCACTTTTATGTGTAGGGTGTCATTATGGCTAGGGATTGACCTATAAAATTCAAATTCTTAATACTTTAAAAGAATTCCACCTTTTCCCATAATAGTTGTATTGAGAAAACTTGATATGTTTGTCTATTTTATTTCTCTCTTGATATTTAAATATATTCAATTTGCACTTATTATCATAATAGGTTTTGGGGACTAAAGAATATCTAGGGCACACTAATGACTAATGGGATAAAATTGTTGGAGTGCACATTTATTTGCAGCATGCTATTAAGTCCAACTTAGCATTCATTGAAGTCGTTGAATTAATTCTTTTTTGGTCTATGCATTGATGGAGGGCGGTCACCTGCTTTCCCGTGCCATCACTCCATCTTTTCCTCATTCCTTTTCACAAGGCATTTGTACATTATAAAACCTCATTATTGTTAATGCACTTTCATCGAATGGTTCATGTGAAGGGTTCTTTGTCTATAGATCCAGCTCCTGGATGCCCTATCATGCTATCAAAGCGGCTGATGTACAACCCCTTCCTTTCATTTTTTTACCAGTTTAAGATCAGTATTTCCATTGCAAAACAATGTTGGTCTTTGCTCAACCCATTTTTTTTGCTTTGACAATACTGTGAAGGACGTGTTTCTTGTTCCCTAGCCGTAGTCTCTGGCCTCTTTACGGCTTGCACGCTTCTTATATGCTTCGACTGTGGCATGAAAGTTTGTTTGTGTGGGTGAATTCTGGTGTTTGTTAGCCAAGCTACAGCTGTGCCTAATGTTTTATGGGTTATTCACTTTTCTGCGCCCCTCTAACCCCTACACATGTCTTGCAACTTCATCATCTATTTTCTTGGAGCCTTCTCTCTGGTGGACAGTTTCTTCATTGAGGCGTTTAAGGTTGTTGAGCTTGGAGTTGCTTGAGCTCATGGAATCTGTGGAGAAGTCTGTTCCCTTGCCAAGATCGTGGAAGTTGTTTACAGTGCTGTGCGGAGTCTTTCACTCCCATGCGCATTGCTTGCAGCAACAATTTTAGACTATGAAGGCATCACTCTTTTTAGTGGAGCTCAGAAGAGGCCCGATTTCCTTGTGAGGGGTGATCAAGATTAGAGCAGAATTTTTCTTCAAAAGAGGCATTGTTTTTTCTATCTGACTTGGCATTATTTCATCTAGAGGCACCATTTTCTAAGCCTTGCTCAGGAAGTAGCTCGATTTCCTTGTTGCAGGAAATTTTTTTGAAGAGACTGTGTTTGAGGTCCTTGGCAAGCTGTTGATTGACAGACTAAGCCCATGATTTTCTAGTTTCTCGCCACAATTTCTAAGTAGAAGGCGTGATTTGGAGAAGGCTTTAGCTGTGTGTTTGGTCGCGGGCCCCCAAGTGCACAGGCTTGGCATAAGCAGGGACTTTAGTCCCACATGCGACACGTATAATAAACTTTAGTTCTTAATATAGCCAGTTACATAACAATTCAATCGTTAGCGGAGGTTTACATGGCTATTTGGAGGTCTTACTATACGCGGTGTTTTCTGGTCTCTTCCTGTATGGCATCACCTCCTTTTTGGTGGTTATCTTTTTACGCGGTGTTTTCTGGTCTCTTCTAGTATGGCAGTGATTTGACATGGCGGTATTACGTACAGAAACCCGTCTAAAGTCTCCAAATTCGCTAATAACTTGGCCCAACATGATTTTTACTATCACCTGCTTTTTGGTGGTTATCCTTTTGGTGGTCAGGTGGAGCAATTAAAGTAAGATTTTGAAACTACCTAAAATAAGCCCTTTTTTCAAATTTACACAATTTTTGCAAACGGAGTCCGTTTTCAGCAAACGAGCTACCGTTGGAAAGATGCTTCAATGCTCTACACTATGGATGAGGTGTTTTCTAGAAATTATTTCATTTTTATACCATTTTTACTAGCTTGAAGTTGCAAGTTTTTATTATTGTATCTCTTAGAAAATTTGGTGTTTGGGAATTGTAAGATCAATTTGTATCTATTCGGGGTGTACCTTGATTTATAGTCCTTTTTGTATCCTTGTATATCATGTCAAAACCTATGATTGATTTTCTCACTCCACACAATTATCACAGATGGAAGCTCAAGATGTCACAATTCTTGCAATCTCGGGGTCTTTGGCAACTATTGGATGTTGACCAACTCGAATTCGCTAAAACATTTCAGCAATTTGTTTATAGAAACAAAATGGATGAGGCTAAAGGACTCATAGGTATCCATGTGTCTAATAATTTGTTGTTTCATATTATTGAGTGTAAAACACCTAAAGAGGTGTGGGATAAGCTTGCAGAATTGTATCGTAAGTTCAATCAGTTTAGGATCTTGCAACTTGAAGCCGATCTCACTTCTGTCTCTCCAGAATATTTTCCCTCCATTCAAGATTCCCTTGCACAGTTCAAGTTGATTTTGTCTCAATTAAAAGGATGTGGTCATGCCAAAGAAGATAAGGAGTGTATTTTCTTGATCATATCTAAGCTTAGAGGTCCTTTTCAAGTGTTTGCATCTACTTTCTATTCTACTATGGATGCTATGGGGGAAGATCATAAGATTCCTTCTTTTGAGGAGTTTTGTGATCAATTGACTAGGGAGTAGGCCAAGTTGATTTAGATGGATGCTCTTCCTAAGAGTCATGCTTTAATGGCTCAATCTTTCAAGGGCAAGGGTAAGAATAGGAAGAAGCTCAATATAGATTCATCTTCAGGTGGTGAGTCTCCCTCCAAGCCTTAGATGAAGACTGATTAGAAGAATAATCCTTCACCTCCCTCACCTTCTAACTCAAGCGAGTCATCTTCCAAGTCTATGAAGGAGAAGGAGAACTGTTTGTTTTGTGGAAAATCTGGGCATAATGATGGACATTGTTTTGCAAGGCTAGCAACATTAGAGGAAGCTATGAGGGAGAATAATCTAACTTTGGTTGTTAATATAGCCCGTTACATAGTAATCTAAGTGTGAGCAGAGGCTCACATGGCTATTTGGAGGTTACTTACCTCATGAGGTGTTTTATGCTCTCTTCTAGTATGGCAGTGATTTGACATGGTGGGGTCACGTACATAAACCTATGTAAAGTTTCCAAATTCGCTAATAACTTGGCCCCACAACTTTTTTATCACCTGCTTTTTGGTGGTTATCCTTTTGGTGGTCAAGTGGAGCAATCAAAGTAAGATTTTGAAACTACCTAAAATATGCCTTTTTTTCAAATTTACACAATTTTTGCAAACGGAGTCTATTTTCAGCAAACGAGCTACCGTCGAAAAGATGCTTCAGTGCTCTATACTATGGATGAGGTTTTTTATAGAAATTAGTTCATTTTTATACCATTTTTACTAGCTTGAAGTTGCAAGTTTTTATAATTATTGTATCTCTTGGAAAATTTGGTGTTTGGGAATTGTAAGATCAGTTTGTATCTATTCTGGGGGGGTGTACCTTGATTTTTAGTCCTTTTTGTATGCTTGTATAATACATATCATGTCAAAACCTAGGATTGATTTTCTCACTCCACACAACTATCATAGATGGAAGCTCAAGACGTCACAATTCTTGCAATCTCGGGGTCTTTGGCAACTGTTGGATGTTGACCAACTCGAATTCGCTAAAACATTTGAACAATTTGTTTATAGAAAAAAAATGGATGAGGCTAAGGGACTCATCGGTATCCATGTGTCTAATAATTTGTTGTTTCATATTATTGAGTGTAAAAAACCTAAAGAGGTGTGGGATAAGCTTGCAGAATTGTATGGTAAGGTCAATCAGTTTAGGATCTTGCAACTTGAAGCCGATCTCACTTCTCTCTCTCCATAATCTTTTCCCTCCATTCAAGATTTCCTTGCACAGTTCAAGTTGATTTTGTCTCAATTAAAAGGATGTGGTTATGCCAAAGAAGATAAGGAGTGTATTTTCTTGATCATATCTAAGCTTAGAGGTCCTTTTCAAGTGTTTGCATCTACTTTCTATTCTACTATGGATGCTATGGGGGAAGATCATAAGATTCCTTCCTTTGAGGAGTTTTGTGATCGATTGACTAGGGAGTAGGCCAAGTTAATTTAGATGGATGCTCTTCCTAAGAGTCATGCTTTAATGGCTCAATCTTCCAAGGGCAAGGGTAAGAATAGGAAGAAGCTCAAGATAGATTCATCTTCAGGTGGTGAGTCTCCCTCCAAGCCTCAAGTGAAGACTGATTAGAAGAATAATCCTTCACCTCCTCCGCCTTCTAACTCAAGCGAGTCATCTTCCAAGTCTATGAAGAAGAAAGAAAACTATTCATTTTGTGGAAAATATGGGCATAATGATGGACATTGTTTTGCAAGGCTAGCAGCATTAGATGAAGCTATGAGGGAGAATAATCTTTCCATGCCTAAGTCTTCTTCTTTGGTAAAAGGGGCAATCCCTCTCAGATGTAGTTTTATCCTCTACCGATTCTAGTTGGATTCTTGATTCTGGTGCTTCTCATCACATGACTCATACTATGGATCTTCTTCATTCTCTTTCTAATAGTCTTACTTGACATATTATTGTTGGGAACTCTTCTCAAATTCCAATTTGGGGAACAGGATCAATTCATATACAGGATGGTAGCATTGAAGATGTTCTTCTTGTTCCTGATATTTCACAAAATTTTCTTTTGTCTATCAGATTTGTAATGATGGTGATGGAAGGCTTGTTGAGTTATCTCCTACTGATGTGACTATTCGAGAGATACAGGATCCTGAGAAAGTCATTACTATAGGAATAGTTGATCATGTAGGCCATTTGTATAGGTTTGATGGATTTGAGTGTTCATCAAGATCATCCCTTATTGCTCATGTAGATTCTATGAGCAAGCTTTGGCATGAATAGTTTGGGCACCTGAATTACAAATATCTTCAACAGATGAGCACACAAAATTTAGTAATTGGTCTACCTTGGATCTCTTGTTCAAATGGAGTTTTTCGAGGTTGTGTGCTTGGAAAGCATCATAAGGATCCTTTTCCTAAGGGTATGGTCACATGTGCTTCGACACCCCTTGAGTTGGTGCATAGTGACCTCATGTCATTCCCCATTCCTTTTCTAGGGGCCAAGTATGTGCTCACCTTCATTGATGATTTTTATAGGTGGACTTGGGTGTACTTTTTGAAGTACAAGGATGAGGTTATTTGGCATTTCATGACCTTCCTTGCATTTGTGGAGAAGTAGTCAGGACATTACCTTTAGAAGATTCACATAGATAATGGGGGGAGTATGTCAATTAGGCGCTTCAAGAATTATGTCATATTAAGGGTATTCTTCATTAGCACACAATACCATACAATCCTCAGTAGAATGGTGTAGCTGACCAGAAGAATAGAACTTTACGAGAGATGGCCAATTGTATGCTCCAATCTAGATCCATGGCTCCTGCCTTTTGGGCAGAGGATGTCAATTGTGCCAACTACATTTAGAACTATATGCCCCACAAGGAAATGCTGAATATGACTCTCGAGGAGGCTTGGTCTCATATCAAGCCCAAGGTTTCCTACATTAGAGTATTTGGGAGTGATGCATGGACATTCATTCCAGATGGTAGGACAAGGAAATGGAGAAGAAAATTCAACGATTCATTTTTGTTGGCTATTGTGAGGATGTGAAGGGTTATCAGTTGTTTGATCTTGTCACTCGAGAGGTTAATTTTCATCGTGGTGTTCAATTTGATGAGTCTTTCACTCTAAGGGATTCTCTATCACAAGTCTCACGCTCTCTTCTTCCTAGTTCTTCTTCAAAGGATGTTGTGCTTCCAAAGGATGATGATAATGATGCTCATAATGATGTTGTCCCTAATGATGTTCCTGATGATGGTATAGATCTTGTTGTTAATATTACTCCATCTTCTCCTTCTCCTCCACCTACACCCCATCAACCTTTATGGGCTTGTACACTTCTTGAGGATGTTGGTTCTCTTGTAGGTGATCCCATAGCTACATGTTCCACTTGTTCCCACACTTCAGGTATTAGTCTTTTGAGTCATATAGTTTCTACTGACCCTCAGAAGTTTTTGGATGCTTCAGGTGTTCCAAAATGGGATAGTGTTATGATAGAGGAGTATTCTTCCTTGATGACAAATCATGCTTGGGATTTGGTTCATCTTCCTAAGGGAAGAAACTTGGTTCGATGCAAGTGGGTGTATCATCAAGTTTGTAGTTGATGGTTCTATTGATAAGAATAAGGCTCATCTAGTGGCTACGAGCTTTTCTCAAGTTGAGGGTATTGACTATTCTGAGACCTTTGTTCCTATCATAATGATGGATTCCATATGTCTTGCGCTTTCTATTACTGCATCTCAGGGATGACCAGTGTATTAGATGGATATGAAGAGTACTTTCATACATGGTGATCTTCATGAGGAGATCTATATAGAGTAGCCACTCGGCTTTGTGCAAGACCCTTCACTTGTTTGCAAGCTCCAACATTCATTTTATGGTCTCAAACAAGCTCCTAGAGCTTGGTATGAGATGGATAGTTTCTTGCTTTCTTCTGGATTCACTAGATGTCACTCCAATCCTATAGTTTACATTCAATGGCATGGGGGGATCTTCTCATTCTTGTTCTTTATGTGGATGACTTGATTCTCACTGTGAGTTCTCCTTCCATGATTGAGGATACTAAGCAAGCTTTGATGGATCATTTTGATATGACAGATCTTGGTTTGTTGCATTACTTCCTTGGTCTTTAAGTCCATCAGTCTTCTTCCAGTATTTCTATCTTCCAACATAAGTATGTTGTTGATTTGCTTTAGAGGTTTGGGATGGCTGATTGCAAGCCAACCCCTACTCCTTTTCAGTCAGATGTTGTTCTGTCCACCAATTGCACTACTTCATTTATTTATGCTACTTTTTATCAGTAGTTGGTTGGAAGCCTTTTTTACTTAACACATAGTCATCCTGATATTTCTTTTGTCATTGGTCTTGTTTCCCATTTATCTTAAGATCCTCATGAGAGTCATTGGAAGGCATCGAAGCGTATCTTATGGTACATTCAGGGCACTCCACTTTTTGGCATTCACTACACATTAGGTGCTACTGAGATTGTGAGCTTCACTGACTCAGATTAGGCTAGTGATGTTGATGATCAAAAGTCTACTTCTAGATTTTTTGTTTGCCTTGGTTCTAGTCTGATTGCTTGGTCTTGCAAGAAGTAAACTGCTATTGCATTATCATCAACTAAGGCTAAGTATAAGGGAGTTTTCATGGCTATTCAGGAGGTTCTTTGGCTTCCACAGTTGCTAGTTGAGTTTGGCCTTCCTATTAATCATCCCACTACTCTTTGGTGTGCTAGCAAGATTTCCATTCATATCTCTCGCAACCTAGTGGAACATCAACATACTAAGCATATTGAGATCCACATGCACTTCATTCAATAGCTCATTCAGGACATTGTTCTTGCTTTTGAGTATTTGCCTATGGAGCAGTAGGTTGTAGACATCTTCACTAAACCTTTGGCATCCCCTCGCTATCATTACTTGCGATCAATGTTAGGGGTGAATGAAATTGTCCTTGGGGGATCTTGAGGAGTCCTGCTTCCTTTCACTTTTTTTTTATTTTGTTCTCGGGTATGTGCAGGATCATCATGGAAAAATCAGGCCCTTAAGTGGCAAAAAATTTAGAAAAATCAGAGTTAAGCAACTTAACGTAAAAATTTGAATAAGTTATCTATATTATTTCAAAAATATGTAAGAATAGAATATGTAGAAAATTGAATGTAGTTTCTAAACTACTAGGTTTGTTTTTTTCTTAAATAAAATTATTTGGTGAAAATTTGAAGTTTCAATGCAATGGTACTTAAATTTCAGGGAAAAAATAAGAAGTAGGTGTTTGTCTAACCACCTAACCACAATAAAATGATAATATTTTTTTATAATATTTTTGATATAAGTAGAGGACTCATGCCTCGATGTGATGCATATTTTTTTTGGAATTTGTTTCCATGGAAATAATTAATTATGAATTTTATTACAATTTTTAAAAATATAAAACTGTATGTCTAACCACCTTAACTTAAAAAACTTCATGAATTCAATTTTTCTTTTTTAAATCCTATAGTATGCAAAGCATAGAATGTGATGCATGTTTTGGATTCAAAAAATGTGATACCATTTGAAAGTTATAGATGTTTTTCAATCAAACTATCAATCAGGACTTTAGTTGTAATTTGAATAGAAAATTAATAATAATTAGTTATTAAATTCAGAGTAAAGCATAATTTATATCGGTGGAAAGCTGAGAACCTCCTTTAGAAACCCTTTTCGTTTCATCAATTTTGGGTAAAAAAATAGTCCTCAGCCACATACCCATCATATTGCCACTTTTTGGCCCTTCATGATCCTGCACATACCCTCTCTCTTTTGGAGATGAGTTTTCTCCCACATGGTTTTTCTCCTTGTCTCTAGTTTTGAGAGATTTGCATTGCATTGTAGTTGTACATGGGTACCTAACAAGGTTTTTTTCCAAGACCCATAATGCATCTCATATTGCATATTGCACTTTCATTCATTTTTGGTTCTCCCTAAGTTGCACTTAAGGGGGGGTGTTGGAGTGCATGTTTATTTGTAGCATGTTATTAGGTCCAACTTAGCATTCATTGCGGTAGTTGCATTAATTCTTTTTTGTTTTGTGCATTGATGGAGGGTGGTCACCTTCTTTCCCATGTTGTCTCTCCATCTTTTCCTCATGCCTTTTCACAAGGCCTTTGTACATTATAAAACCTCGTTATTGTTAATGCAATTTGATCAACTAGCTCACGTGAAGGGTTCTTTATCTGCAATCCAGCTCTTGGATGC